>RJWT010051946.1:0-10617 GCA_004365215.1 Cuniculus paca
AACGAATAAAACAGGAACAACCCTATGAAAATCACCTGTTTTCCCACATATCCACCAGCTCATTCAAGTATGGAAAGCACAAGATCCATAGGCTGGGTGTCAGCAACACCTGCAGGTCTCTTATAAGATAAGAAGGAACTAAAAAATAATTGCTTAATAAGGGGAAATATCAGATTTTTCATTGATTCACAAATCTATTCCACAAAAAAAGGTTCTCAGATAGAATGTGGCACCATAACTCAACCCTACACCACCTAAGGCCTTTAGCAGACATGAGCCCAGGAAACATGAGAACATAGGCACCCGGTCCTGAAAACCTCATGTATCTGAAGGGTAGAAGCCTTGACAACCTACCAGCACCAATTTATAGCTTGGGTTTCTGTTCACTGCCTTTTCAACATCTATGCCCTCTCTCCTCAAGGGAATCTGAAGAAAACATCAAGAAGATATTGTTAGTGTAGAGCTTCTGAACATTTCTGTTCTCTGGAAAGCAAACATGCCGCATGTTAAACATAGCTGGGTGCTGCGATGACTGCAAAAGAATCCTTCCCTCGGAAGCCAAACTCTGTTAACAGGACACCTACAAAATTTCCCATAGTTACTGCTCCATGGGCAGGGTCACAATAAGCACAACAACCTGGACAGACTCATCTCTTCAATGACCACTGTTTTGGCAGACATTATAGCTCACATGTGCCAAGTGTCCCCTCACAGATACTAGCATCACCAAGGATGCCATGCTCTGTCACCTGAGGACTGTGAAATATGGGAGGTAGCCAAGAATCCCTAAAGACACCTCCATAAATACCCTGTGCACATATCGAGATCTAGTTGGTCACCTGCCACCAAAGCAACACTTACCAGATGTCTGTGGGATCTCAATGAGTATGATGTATGTCTCACTGTGACAGTAGGATCCCTGTGAAAAACACATGTTGACAATTGCACAGGGCACTATGGTTTTTCCAGACCTCCCTCATGACAAACTGGGACCTTGAACATTTCCAAGGAGAAAGCCAGGTGGGAGAAATCTTTCTCTCAAAATGCAACACTGTTGAAGTACAAGCATTACTGTGCATAGTGGTAGTCTCCCAGATACTAACAAGAAGCCCGGCCCCTCCACAGATGACAGCGAGAAAGGAAAACCGCTTAAAGGCGCAGCATCTTACATGAAAATGTGATGCTTCCATGTACACATTGGGAAGAGTCCACTGTTTTACCTTCATTTTCACACATGTCAAACTGCAGGACAGATGTGACTGCCACTGGGCCCATGTCCAATACATACAGCAACAGAAGAAGGTGTCACATGATGAAAGCTGCGTGTCTCATAAGACTTGATCATCAGCCAGGAGCTTCACAAACTACCTGGTGACAAAACATGACAGCACCACGTTAAGCTTAGCCTCCTTTAGAGCTAACAAATATCAGGCCCCAAAAACTAGGCTATGGTCACATTCTCACTTACCTGACCAACAGCAACTTGAATCCAATCAATTCTCTTAATAACTGGGCATGCCTACCTGAAGGGAAGTCCAACCATACTATGTAAAAGCATACCACACAGCATGCACTTTTCCCTGCCAGAATAGCTGGCCTTAACTGGGGCATTTGCCACTAGCATCGAAGGCTTTTGAAACACACTGACACCAGAACTAATTCCAGGGGAATGCTAACATCCTGAGACCTTCATCATTATCACCTGCTCCCCTGTCAAGATTCCTTAATTTCTGTTCAGAACTCTGGTCCACTATGATGCCTTGGGACAGGGAAAAAGGTTCCCAGAACACAAGAATATCTCACCATTCATGTTCATCCTCCCATTCAAAAGTCAATCTCAAAGTTTTTGATTGACTTAATCCAAATTCATCACTTCTCTGAGACACTGCACTACAAGCAAACCCACTATAACCCACAGGGATCTGACTATGACTTACCAAAGGACATGAAAATCACCTGTGTGGTATGATGATGGAAACCCACTTGTGAAGTGACCCTGATGTGTGGATGTGAAATGGGATGGCCTCTCATGGCTCACCATAGCAACCAGACACAAACTGGAAATCTATTTTCTACTGACCAACTTTTCCATGTTCACTACCAAAATAGTCACACTATCGTGTCAGTTAGGTTCAATTAACACTACCAGACTCCGCCTATTTGACTGCACACTAGGTATGAGCCAGGCAATGCACACTGCTGAGACTATCTACCAAGAGGCCTGATATCTGTCTCATTGACCCACCCTATGACAATGAACTGTAGCCTGGTTATTCACAAAGTGGAAAACATGAAAGGCAGGACATCTGCAGCCTGGAATTCAAAAGGATCTGTTGTTCCTGCACAAGAGCAAGGAGGCACTGCACATACTTGACAAGTGAAAAGAAAACAGCAGACATTCTCCATCAGTACTCAAATCTATACCTAGAAAAACGCTCTGAGGCTGAATGGAACACCAGCCTGAGTGCTACACTATCCAAACCATCAGGCACATTCCTCCAAAGGAAACATGAGAATCAACTGTTACGCACCAGCTTCTGACATCCACCAGGATACTAAAGATTGCACAGTCCCAAGGAGTTACCAACACCCTGATTCATACCAGACATCTGCAGGAGTTTCAGGCCATGAACTTCTTCTCTCCATGGCCCACCTAACCTGAAGAGAACCTAGAAACAACATTGAGAAGAGGGTATCAGTGTGGATCCGATGAGCATAAATGTACACCCAAAAACCATTCAATGGCACTGACAACTTACTGGATGCTGGGATGTTTGCCATGGAAACAGTTCCATCCCTAGAGTCAAAGAATCTGTTGCAAGTAGGTAACTGCAAACCATGTGTGCTTGTACTCCACGGCAGGACCTCCACAAGACCCAAACCTGGACAGAATACCTTCACTTCTCCCCTTTAACTTTCATTTGACTGCACATATGCCAAGTGTCTCCCCAAGGTTAATAATATCACTGAGGATCCCATCCTCTCTGAGAAGACTACCTTTAAATCAAGAAGGGAGATGCGAACAACACAGGGAAATGTTCTCACTTACCATACAAAAGAATTGGTGAAAACTATTTGATGGCCCAATGCCAAGCCCAAACAGACCTCATATCTGTGGCACCATCATGAATACACATTTCCCCTCATACTGCCATCAGGGACACTGTGAAAAAGGGATCTGCAATACTGCATTAGTCCATATCTCCTTCTGCTACTACGTGCGAGAATTGCAAAGGGCACTGTGTTTGTCTGAGGAGCCAACTTACTTTATCACGTGGTTCCTTGGGGAACTTCATGGACATAGCCTGGAAAGGGAAAGGTTTCTCCCTTTAATAAGAACAGATACTAGTTTCAAGGGTCAATAACCATAGTGGTGAAAACTGTCTATTCAGGGACTTGAAACCATACTCATAAGTGAAATATATCAAACCCACATGTGTGAACACCATATTGTCTCCCTAGTGTAAGAAACTGACAGAGTAAATAAGATATGAAATCTTCAATAAATATTGTGAAAGGGTAAGAAACTGCTCAAAGAAAAAAATAACTCAGGGAAAAGGAGAAAAGAAGAAGGGAAAAGAAAGAAGATATTAATTTATATATACATAATTAAGATAGCTAAGATTATTGTACTACTAATTCTATTAATTCTTGGAACAAACTGTTAACATTCATAGGATTAGATCAATTTTGCATGTCTGTATCTAGTAATCTGAGTAACTCTTTTGAAGATAACTACACAAATTTAGAATATTCCTACCACCTTGTTTTGAAAGCCTGTATTGTTTTTGTTTTTGGTGCTCTGTTATTGTTATTTGTCTCTTTTGTTTCTTGTTTTTCTTGTATTTTGTTTTGTTAAGCCTTCAGAAACAGAAAGCATAGATGTACATGTGTAGGCTTATACACACCTAGAGCTTCTACTAAAGAGTTCACAAGAATTGATTTTATTGCATGTGATGGTATGAACACCTACTTTGAAAAAAATGAGACATTATGGTAGCCACTGCTGATTTCTTATCATGTTTTGAAGTCCAACAATGCTTTCATTCTTTGATTTGATTCGCTTTAGTCTATTTTCTGTTATTTGATTTCAATATGTGAGAAGGTATGGACAGTTATTTTGAAGAAAACAAGAGACATTATTGTAGCCATTGTTGATTTCCCATTGTCTAGTTTTGAAGGCCTGTAATGCTTTCTTTGTTTTGTTTTGATTGGTTTTATACTATTTTGTTTGGTTTGAATTTATTGTGTGTGAAGATATGAACAACTATTTCTAAGAAAACAAGAGACACTATAGTACCCACTATTGATTTCCTGTTGTCTTGTTTTGAAGTCCTGTCTGACAACAGCATGTGAAAACTTCTTGGCTTCCAAACCCTCTCCTGAATGGAAATAGGAAAAAAAATTGAACATCAGGGTGTCACAGTAGAGCCTATGAGCACTTCAGTGCCCCAGAAAACTCCTGAGTGACACTGAAAATGTACCTGAAAGCTGGAATGATACCCAGGAAGACCTGCTCCCAAATTGATTTGTCATAAGTGGACAACTGTGAACTCTGCTATGCTTATTATTCCTCTGAAATGGCCATACCAAGCACAAAATCTTTCACAGAATCACTTCCCAATGCCCATGATTTTGCTATGTATTGAATGTGCGCTTGTGAAGACAGTAGCATGCCTGAAGATACCAGCCTGTCTCACTTGATCAAAGTGTGAGTGGGAATGCCCAAAGTAACCTTCCCCACTTACCCATGGATTGGTGTTCGCGAACCCTTGCTGCTGGCTGGCCCAAACTCACACTTATGTCCTGCCTCTGGTGATCTACAGGAGTATGCTGCATGCCAAACTGTGACATCAGGATCCTAATTAAAAAGAAACCAGAAATCTTGATTTGGTCCATGCTATCTTGCCATACTATATGTGAGAAGTGCGGGGTCAAAGCATTTGAGGAACCCATTTGCTTGAATATCTGCATTCTTGTGGAGCTCTACAGATAAGGCTGTAAGAGAAACCTTTCTTCCTTGGGAAAACCTGGAGAGACTTCAGGGCAAATATCACTGGTGGCGACAACTGAATATTAACAACAATCCATGCCTCTCAATATACCAGAGTCAAAAAGAAAACTGACTTAACAACCCCATATAAAAATGAGATGCTTAAGCGGACATTGCATAGTCTCTTAATTTATCTTCATGTCACACACGCCAAACAGAAACAAAAAACAAGACTGTCAAAGGACCTTCCTCCAATATATACCTAGAAAATAAAGGTGTCCCATATCTGAACACGGTTTAAAAACACCTGACAAGCAATGGCCTGATCACATGATACCAGATGAAAAAACTGGTGACAACATGTTAGACACAGCCTCTGTTCTGATCTTGCAAAGCAACATGAGCCTCAGAGAATCACACTATATGCATGTTAGGAATAACGTGACTGTCAAAAATCTTGATTCAGAAATGTCTTCTGTCTCTGCATACAACTCCAATAAATGCAATACAACTGTACCATGCAAACACCACATACTTGCTCATATACCTTCCTCTAAGAAAATCGGGCCAAACAAGAAAGTCAGGCACTGGCCCATGTATCTTTCTACTGTGCACATTTGTACTGAAGTGTCCCATAGCTGAGGGTGGCAACATCTCATGAAACCCAATCACTATTTAGGCCCCAAGCAGAGTATCTGGCTAAAAAACATGGAAAAACTGCTCTTCAAACTTACTAAAGAACAGCAAACCCTAAAAACCATGCTATGACCACATTCTTGCCACAACAACTACAGTCCCACCTCAACAAATTTTTCTTAAGCACTGTGTATACCTAAATGGAGGGTGCACCACACCATGCCAAACCCATGTAAATCAACATAAAGTTTGCCCTGCAAGAAAATCGGGCCTTTCCTTTGGCCAACACTAGTGGCACAGAAGACTTTTACTATACCCTGATTCTAGAAAAATTTGAGTGGAACACAGTCATTCTGAGGCACTATATCTCATCAACTACTCACTTGTAATGATTCCCTTGCTTCAGGCTAGGCAGACTGGCCCTCTGCAATATCACTGGACAAGGGAACAAAACCTTCATATTTATTTCTTTCATTATTGTTCTTTTGTTTTTACAATAAAGAATACCATAGCATACAAAATCTGTATGTTCCTTTCTCCTGCCATATCCTAGAGGAAACTCATGTTCAGTGGATTGGTTCTGTTGATCATGGCTTCACTGGAAGCCCACATTCTAAATGACCCACATGGCAACATCAATGCTTAACTGTTCACAACCACCCTTACCTGGATGCAGGTGATGTTTAAATGATGCTGTATCATGGCTTACCATGTGCTCTGGATGCCTCTCTGGAAAAGATGACCAAGAGAAATGTTACGGTTTGTATCTACACCTCAACCCAGAGCCTAATGTGGTTACAAACGGTGCATTCCACAGGTGACCTGATCTGACTTCTGTAACTCTGCATTTAAATTGAGGGTGCTACTATAATGGATTACGATTACTAAATTAGTGCACTGATTGGTTTGGCAAAGTTCTGGGTGTGGATAATAGAAAGGCCAACCCTGGGCGTGGCTTTCTACCCACCCTAATGGGATGAAGCCTTGTTAAAATACAAGGGACAAAATGAGAGTCACTACTTGTCGCTTCCCGCAGTTCACTTTCTGTTTGTTCTTTTTGCTGCCTTCTGCCTGTGATGAACAGTTTACTCTCTGACATAAACCTCTGCCATGTCACCCTGCCTGGGCTCCAGACAGCATGGATTGAAACCTCAACAAACTGTGGGCTGCTGTGAACATTTCCTCTTCAATGTCATGGGTCAGACATTTTGTCTCAGGGAGAGAAAAGTAACCAAGACAAGAACCTATCCTTCATCGGTGCCTTTTTCAATGTCCACCTGCACAGTCTTTACATCGTTCCCTCACTCAGGGTCCGTTGCCATGACCAGGCACCTTCTACCTCCCCAAGGACCAAGAGAGTAACAGTATAATGTGCACACTTTGGCATACACATTCCAAACTGCTTTAATTCTTGTCAGAAGGACAAATCATACATCAGTGTCCTCTCTTTCTGCTTATTCACCTACTGGGATTAATGGTAAGTGTACATGATTTCCTTGAAGGAGAGCGTTCATGATACCAAGATGGCACAGAGCACGACATTTGCCATCTTAAGTGGGAAACATAAGAGATTCACCCTCAGTAGTCAATTTATAGTGAAACAAAAAGCTCTGTTGTTGAATATGGAAGCAGCTAACAACTCTCAACCTTGAACTAGCCAAGACATTCAGAGCATGCACACCTAGGAAGTAGGAGAATTTCTCTTTGTGCACACACTACTGACATCCCCATGGATCCAGGAAACCACAGGATGCCCAACCAGTTACTAGCACCCTGTTACCTGACATTTGCATGAGGTTCTGCTAAGACTCTTCCATACATTCCTATTTACTCTTGAAGACAACCTGGAAAACACACGGACAGGAAGGTGTTGTAGAGCCGAAGAGCTTTCAGCAACACCGAAAAGCAATGTGCCACTGAAAAGCTACCCGAATGCTAGGGGGATTGCCACAGAAGCAGTTCTGTCCACAGAGCCCTACCTCTCGTAACCAGGAGACAATCATTCTTTTGGTATCACAGATTTAGCATCATTTGGACCACACCCATGCATGGTGTCCCAGCACATCTACTGACCTGGTCAAAAGTTACACCCTCTGTTCTAAGAACCTTCAAATTAAGGAGGGGGCTGGGAAGACCAAAGAACTTTTGGACTTAATGATGCACATGGAGGTAGCAGGACCTCATCAGTAGCCTTGGCCTGAAAACACAGTTACCTGGACTTGTGAAACTATCCAACTGTGTACTTTCTGTGAGGTACTCTGACATTAGGAGCACTGTGAAAAATAAATGAAGGAATACCAACTAAGTCCACCTCTTCTTGCACCAGCCCATGTGAAAACCACAGAGGACACTGTGTTTGTTGCTATGCCCACTTGATTCATTGCATCATCACTGAAGTATGTCAAGGGAAATGCCAGCAACCGGACATTTTTTCTACCTCAAACAGACACCTGAAAAAGTTCCAAAGGTCCACATCTGTAGTGGTGGGAAGTAGAATGTACACAATAATCCAAGCCTCCCCATGAACAGCAGGGAATCTAATGAGTATTTCAGGATCAGGCATCCATCATGAAAATGGGATGCTTACTGAGAGCCACTAGGAAGCACTCTTATTGTCTTATATCTTCAGGAGAATGCATTTTCAATTGTAGGGAGAGATGATACTCCCCAAGGAAACTTCTCCACTGTGTATCAGGAAAGAAGTGTCCCAAGTCTCAGGGCACAACTTCTCACAAGACCAAATCACCAGCAGGACCCTCAGAAGAAAGCCTGAACATAAAGCAGGCCAATACCTGGTCAGGCAAATGCTGCTTTTTCACATCTGAAAAGAACAACAGGCTCCATGGAATAGTCTATACCAACTTTGGGACTTACTCCAATCTATATGGAAAAAAAGCATGGTGGTTAAATGTGACATCAATTCAGAGCAGGAGCACCAAAAGACACAAGACACCCTGCATGCACACCCTCCTGACAGCCACCTCAACCTGAAACATCACACGGTCCACAGGGAGGTATGAACACACTGATTCCTACCAGAGATGTGGATGAGATTCCAGTCATAGATGTCAAAGATTTCACTGTCTTCCCTTGATGGGAACCTAGTGAAAACATGGAGAAGATTGCGTCAGTGCACCTTCAATAAGCATTTTAGTGGACAGGAATACCACAGGGTGACATAGGAAATCCACCAACATGCTCATCTCATTGCCAGAAAAGCAATCCTCTTCTCAGAGTTGCATCTCATATTCTAAGCTCCTGCATCAAGGTCAGAACCATCTATAGGGACTTCACTGTCACTTACTGAATCCATGAATAATCCCTATCCATGATGAAATGAAGGCCAAAGGCTGTCCTTACTCAGATGAAGGTGATGTTCAGCCAAACGCTCTCTCCGGGTTCACTGTCATTTGTCAACCCCTTCACTGGAAAAGAAACACAAATGCTGCTATACTTAATGGTCTCCTTCTCCATACCTACCTGTAGAAATCCCATGTCATCCTATCATTCAGAATTATCCAACCAAACTACGATGATCCTGCATGTCAACAGACCAGCTATGAGATGGTAAACAAACACTCCTAAGGAAATGCCTCCTAACTCACTCCCATTCCTATCTCAGGGGTGCAACCTGTGACCGTTACTTCATTTTCTGCTTATTACCCTAGTGGCACAGTATAAAATACATGGGATCTCCTGGAAGGGGCATGATACTACCTCATACTTCCTCAAGGCACCAAGAAGGCACTGAGCACCAGGCTGCTGAAATGAAGATGGGAATATCAGAGTTTCATCATCAACAGTCAGTCTGTAACAGAAAGCAGTATCTTAGTGGATGCACATCTAGGACATGAGAACATCTTATTCACACCTTCCACACATCCATCAAGATACAGACCATCACGTGTTGCCCAATGAGGTACAGGCACCGTCATTCTTACCTGACATTCGCATGAGGTTGCAGTCACAGTCTTTTCAATGTCACTTGAAGGAACTCACAGAAAACATGCAGAGGACAATGTCAGGGTACATTCAATGAGCCTTTCATTCCCCTTGAAAACCACCCAATGACACTGCAAATGTACCTGGATTTTGCGATGAAACCATAAAAACAGTCTCAACCCCATTTCACACTGCTCTATGTGGACACCTGCAAACTCCAGTGCTTCTCACTCCCCAAGCAAGGTGAGAACAAGCACAAAAAGGGATGCAATCTCTCCTTCAGGGCTCACTAGTTCACCATCCATTTGATCTTACCCATGCTAACACGACCCTCACAGTGGGTAGTGAGTGCCACTGTGGATTCCATGCTTTCTCACCTGAGCAACTTCAAATCAAGAAGGGGGCTCAGAATACCAATGCACGCATTTATCACTTATCCATCACCACGGGAGTAGCATCAACTAAAGCACCAACTCATACTCACATAAGTCTCTGTATGCATCCAACAGAACACATTGTGCTGCTTGCTGAGAAATGAGTATTCCTGTGAATATTACATCAGAGAATACTGACAGTGTCTGTGTCTCCTTATACCAGCAAATGTGAGTACTGTGGAAGGCATGGTGTTTGTTTGTTCAGGCCCTTTGCTTCAAATCCTGAGACCTGGTGCTGTTTCCTGGGGAAAGTTCACTAAGAGACTTTCTTCCCTTTGAAGGGAAATCTAAAAAACTTCCTAGTATCAGTATTCATATTGGACCCACTTAGCACTTATCCATGAACATGAGAGAGATGGGACCTCGTCATCAACTGAAACACAAACACATACTTACATAAATCTCTGTATGCATCCAACTGTACACACTGTGCTACTTACTCTGACATGAGTATGCCTGTGAAAATCACATTAGAGAATACTGAAATTAAATTAGAGAATACTGAAAAAACTACATTAGAGACACTGTTCATGTCTCCTTCCACCAGCACATAGGAGAACTCTGGAAGTCACCAAGGAGTTTTTAATGTTGGGGTGAGCATTGCCACATGAC
>RJWT010051947.1:0-10620 GCA_004365215.1 Cuniculus paca
TAGCAGCTTATCAATTTTATTTATTCTTTCAAAGAACCAACTTTTTGATTCATTGAGTCTTTGTATTGTTTTCTAAGTCTCAAATGCATTAATATCTGCTCTGATCTTTATAATTTCCTCACTTCTTTTTGCTTTGGGTTGGACTTGCTCTTCTTTTTCTAGATGTTTGAGGTGTAGTATCAGATTGTTTATTTGTGTTCCTTCCATTTTCCTGATGTGGGCATTCACTGCAATAAATTTCCCTCTGAGGACCGCTTTCATTGAATCCCACACATTCCAGTAAGTTGTATTTTTATTTTCATCTGCTTGTAGATACTGTTTAATTTCTTCTTTAATTTCCTCTGTGACCCACTGAGTGTTCAGGAGTGTGGTATTTAATTTCCATGTGTTTATGGAGTTTTTGCAATTTCTTTTGTCATTAATTTCCAGTTTGAAGGCACTGTGATCAGATAATATGTATGGGATAATTTAAATTCCTCTGCATTTATTTAAGTACGTTCTATGGGCCAATATATGGTCTATTCTAGAGAATGTACCGTGTGAAGCTGAGAAGAATGTATGCTCTGACATTGTTGGATGGAAAACTCTGTAGATGTCTACCAGGTCCATTTGTTCACAGGTTTGATTCAGTTCTGTTATTTCTTTGCTGATTTTCTGTCTAGTTGATGTGTCTCTTTGTGTCAATAGGTCTCCCATTATAATTGTTATTGCTTATGTGATTTTTCATTTGTATTAATATTTGTTTTATATAGTTGGGTGCTCCCATATTTGGTGCACATATATTTAAGATTGTTATTTCTTCCTCTTGGAGTTTTCCCCTAACCAGTATGTAGTGACCTTCTTTATCTCTTTTGACCATTATTTGTTTGAAGTTCACTTCATCTGTGAATGGAATAGCTACCCCTGCTTTTTTCTGGGTTCCTGTTGCATGGAGTATTGTTTTCCATCCTTTGACTTTCAGTCTATGAATTTTCTTTTGGGTTAGATGGGCTTCTTGTAGACAGCATATGGTTTGATGTTGTTTCTTGATCCATTCTGCCAGTCCATTTCTTTTGATTGGTAAATTGAGGCCATTTACATTAATGGTTATGACTGATATACACTGGCTTATTTTTGTCATGTGGTACCCCAGGGACACTGCAAATGTACTGTGCTAATGGTGGAATTGGTGCAGGTCCCTACCAGTCTGCTTGCAAAGTCCCAAGCTGCATGGCTAGGTGAAATTCACTGTGCACACCTTCAGCTTGTGCCAGCCCCAGAGCTGCAGCTGCAACACTGCTCTGGGGTGGCTGGGTGGAGCCCAGGCAGGACACCAGTGATGCTCCAAACATCTGGTCTGAGGGCAGAGTTGGTGCAGGTCCCCACCAGGCTGCTTGTGAGGTCTCAAGCTGCAGGGCTAGGTGAAATTCACTGTGTTTGTCTTCAGCTCACGCCAGGCCCAGAGCTGCAGCTGGTACACTGCTCCAGGGTGACTGGGTCAAGAATATAAATTTCAGTAAGGATAAAGCACATGGTGTGGTGATGCAAGACTCTAATCCCAGCATTTTGGGAGAGTAAGAAAAGAGGATATGAAGTGTGAATCCAGCTGAGAAATTTAGAAGTTTAGAAGACATGCCTTAAAAATAACAAAATAATATAATAAAATATAAATTAAAAATTTTAAATGGCACAGTATGTAACTGACTGTGAATGAAGGAAGAAAGACAATTGCTATTTTCAAGCTTTCTTTTTTTCTGGGAAATGTGAGAAAAATATATGCAAATATTTTGGATTGGGAATGATATGAACTGTAAGTTCATATTCAGAATATGTTTTTTATATACTAACATCAAATAATTGTGAAGTATAGACAATTAGTATTATGATAATATCAAAAGATACAAAATGCTGAGAATGACATCAATCAGAATAGGTTTAAAAGCATAATTGCAGGAACAATGAATCCTGGAACACTGTAACATTTTAATAAATGTTAAATAAAATTTTAAATAAATGCTAAATAAAATACATTTTAATATTTTATATCCTAATGATACAAACATTTATCCTACATATTCAAAATTACTCTACAATTTAATTAAATGCTTACTATAAAAAGTCAAATCACAGACACACACACATACACACACATATACAAGCATGAAATTCTTGTATTCTCCAAGCATGCAATAAAATCAAAAGAAATGATTGATAAATTTTATTATATTATTTTCTTTTCCTTTGTCCCTGGAAATTGAATTAGGGCTCTTGTGCTGAGCTACATTTTCAGCAATATTTTCTTTTGAGTCAAGGTCTCATTGAATCACTTGGTAGCCCAGGCTGTGATTGAATTTGCAATGTTCATGCCTCAGCCTGGCAGAGTACTGGGATTACAGGTGCACCTCACCATGCCAAATTTTATTATATTTATGTTAAAGGCTTTTTGTTATAAATAGAAATCCTGAGTGAGGTAAAAATTGTTTCTTCAAAATTAAAGGAATCATTCACTTACATAATTGATAAGGCATTAATAATTAGATTAATAAGGGATTTAAAAAACCTCAATCATTTGTATCAGTTAGCCTTGTGTGTATGTGAATTCCACATCTACTAATTCAATAATTGCAGATAGAGATTATTTATAAAATTTAAAAACTGTTTCTACTGAGCATGGATGAACATTTTTGGTTTTGTTTTATTTTTGGTGCTTGTCCTGATTCACTAAGAAGTACACTACAGGAGCCATTTACATTGTACTTATACTATGTATTATAAGTAATCTAGATGTTTTAAAATATACCAATAGAGATAATTTTGTGTCTGCCAAAGAATGAGCATGGGTTATATGCAAATGCTATGCCATTTGATAGAAGGAATTAAAAATATTTAAATTTTGATATAGATGAAGGTTCAGGAATGACTCAATGATACTGAGACATGACTGTGCTAGCAGTATTGAACTATAGCTGGGGTACTGAAATCTTTCAATAAGGATTATATAATATTAAGCAAAAGAAAATTACAAATATACCTTGATAAATCTCTGCTGTCACTGTTGGCATTGAAACAATTAGTCCTGTGGCAGAGTTGAAAGAAATTGAATGCCATTGCACATATCTCCTTTTATCTCTGTTGAACATTGAGTTGGGATTTCACCACTATTCTGTGAAAATTTTTTACTTTTAGCATAAAAAACACATGTAAGCAGAATTATGTATTGTAGTAGCAAGGATCTGAGCCACATTCTCACTGTAAATGATTTACTAAAATGTGAAACAAACACAGCATAAAGTCTTGCTGTTAGTGAATACTCCCATATGAGTAACACTGGTATTTCTAATGTTTTGTGTTCCCATTGTGAAATCTTGATTTAAAAATTCCATTGCTGTTGATAGTTGTATAGCAACCCCACTCAGTGCTTAGTAGATTATACATTCTAGTTGAATATTCAAACTTCAGAAACTATTGAATATTATAGAGAAACTAATTACTTTAATAAACATATTTACAAATTTGACTTAAAGATACTATAATGATATACTAATTACCTTAAACACAGTTTACCAAGGGACGTTCACTCATAAAGCCATTAATATTTATTCTCTGTTTACATTATGAAAAGCTTCAGTTTCAGGGAAGACAAATGCCTGATATATGTAAAAATTGAAGAGATAAAATACATAATGGCACAATTGTAACAAATGCAATACAGAAAATATTGGGGGAGCCCATTGATTTCTCACAAAAGTAAAATTACAAGGACAATTGAGATTCTCTCTCAAAAATTAAAAGGTCTCCATCAACTATACTAACATCACCATAAGGCACAAAAAACATAGGAGGAGACATAAAAACCATCAAGATAATAATAATTTTTGCCATGTACTAGCACAGCTCTTGAACTTCCTGGGTTGAGGGCCATGTACAGCAGCAAGAAAGTGAAGAAATAAAGACAAGACACAGATTTCTGTGACCATGTAGAGCCCTCTCTCCAGAGGGGAGGAAAAAACTGCTCAACCACTGTAGTGTGTTTATTTAAACATTAGCAACTTCGTGTTGGGTGACACCCATTGCCTACTAACCTGCATCCATGGCAACCTAAGGGCTTGGAGTTCTTGGGACTGGAACACTTGCTTGCTTGAGGTACTCATGGTTCTCCATGCACTTGTCTCTCCCCTGCATGTGTGATTAATCTCCAGCTTCACCGGCTCTCTACTAGTTTCCTGGTCTCTTGTTCCTTAGAAGTAGATACCTACAAACTGCTTGACAAATGAATCAAAATAATTGTTTTAAGAAGCTTGGTGATCTGTGAGAGAACACAGACATTTAATTCATATCAGGAAAAGTTACGAAACACAATCAAGACTTTAGCAGAAACTGAAATTATATAAAAGTGTCTAGGAAAAATTATGAACTGAAAACACAAGGAATGAAGGGGCAAATTTAATAGAGAATGCATTTCAGAAGAACGAATTTAGGAACTTGAATACATGTTATTTGGAAGTATGTAGGAAGAGAAAAATATTTTAAAAGAAGCTCATCATAAACTTCATTGTTGGATGACCTTGCAAAAAAATATTTTGGAGCTAGGGCATCTTAGAGAAAGATGATTTTTTTAAAAAGGGGGATGATTTTTAAAACCTTAGAGAGATAAAACCTGAATTTATAATTTTTAGAAAAACTGAATTATATTAAACTGTTTACATGTAAAGAAATCCTGTTCCCACAGAAAAATACATAGTGTTCATTCACAAATTAACAGAAAGAAGCAACAGGCCACAAGGCAACATAGAACACACGGGAAGGATCAGGCTGTTTATTGGTATAATCAACATGTACACAAGTAGCAAACCAGAAATGTGGTTTCAGTTGTGCAATCTACAAAGTTATGAAGTAGGATTTATCCCAGAAGTGCAAGAATGATTCAACATTTCCAAATGAATAAAACATCATATCAATAGAGTAAAGAACAAATGAATAAGTGTAAATCTTCATATCAATAGAGTGAAGAACATTATAACAATAGAGTGATGATAATTTGATAGATGCAGAGAAATAATGCAGTTTCAATACCACTTCTTGATAATAACTCTCAATCTGCTGAATTTGAAGTAGCTTACCTGAAAATATTAAAGCTATTTATCTCCCAGCCAGTATCATATTGAATGGAAGAAAGCTGAAATCACTTGTTTTAAGATCAGATACAAGGTATTGTTGCCCACTTTCATCACTGGTCTTCAATACAGTATCAGATGTCTTTGGAAGAAATATTAGGCAGCAGTAGCAAACAATGGGCATCAATTATCAAGGAGAAGGTTAAATTTTGCATAAGAATATTTACAAATAACTTGCTTACATACATAGACTAAATATTCCATAAAAGAAGCTTTTAGGACACATAAATTAATTTAGTAAAGTTCAAGTATACGAAACCAATATAAAAATAACAGTAGCACTTTTGTAAGCCTAAAATGAACTCATCAAAAAAGAAATCAGAAAGCACACTTATCCACAATACCTACAAAATTACAATATTGAGGATTAAGTGTAATCGAAGAAAGTGAAAAATATTTACATTAAAAATTATGAAACAATGATAAAAGAAATTATAGAGGTTTCAAAAAGCTGGAAAATATTCTCTACTCATGGATCAATATAATTAATATTGTTAGAATAATACTATTATTAAAAGTAATGTACAGATTCAATGCAATCTTCACCAACAATATCAATGACATTCTTGACAAAAATAGGAAAAAAAATTCTAAAATTTATGATGCACCACAAAAATCTCATAGTAACTGTACTTTGCAAATTTAATGCATTTCATTCTCTTTTATTAGAGTATGTTTGTGATATATAATTATTATATTTGGTTTGGAAAAATGGTACATACATACATACATCTTATATCTATTATTTTTATTACTGTTCCCCCTCTGTGATTTTGTCTCTCTTCTTGCTCAACTCTCCTTCCTCAATTTGAAAAAATCCATCTCCCTTTTTCCTAACATCTTTCCTTTATTTTGCTCTTTAAATTATTTACATTTTTGGTTTCTCATGTAAGAGAAGCCATGTGATATATAAATATGTGCATGTGATTTTTTTCATTTGATGTATAGCTCCCAAGTTTTATCCATTTCCTAAAAATGAACCCAAATTTATCATTTGTACTGCTGAGCATCACTACATTATATATATATATATATATATATATATATATATATATATATATATGTAAACCATATTTTCTTTATCCATTCACCTACTGGTGGGCATCTAGAATGTTGCCATATGTTGCCTATTATTAATTGTGTTGCTATAAACATGGATAGCTGATATCATTATAATATGCTGATTTTAACTCTTTCAGGAAGCTATCCAAAAGAGATACAGTGGGGTAAAATATAATTTCTATTTTTTGTATTTTTTGTTTTGTTTTGTTCTTATGAGGACTCTCTACACTGATTTCTTTAGTGGTTTTGCTAGTTTACATTCCAAACATGATATACATGGGTCCCAATTGCCTTACATCCTTACCAGGATTTGTTGATTTTTGAGTCTTTTCTGATTATCATTCTTGCTGAAATAAGTGCAATCTCAGTTTTGTTTTGATATGCACTTCCTGAATAGCCAAAGATGTTAAAAAGTCTTTTCTTATATTTATTGACCATTTTTCCTTATTTTGAGAAGTGCTTATCCATTTCCATTGCCTACTTTTTGATAGTACCTTTTGGTTTGGGGGGGTAAAAATTTTTTTTGAGTTATTTATATATTCTAAATACTAATCCTTTAACAAAAGAGTATCTGACTAAAACTTTTCCCATTCTAATTTAATATAATTACATTTATCAATTCTTGGTGCTATTTCTTGTGTAATTAGTTTTCTGTTCATAAAGTCATTGTCTATTCTTATATCTTTAGGTGTTTTTCCTATATTACCTTCCAGAAGATTGATTATTCCAGTTTTTATATCCAGTTTTTTTTTTTACTTTACTGCAGAGTTAGAGATATAGATTATTCTGCATGTGAATAACCAGTTTTCCTAGCACCACCAACTAAAGAGGCAACCATTTCTCTAGCACTTTTCAGACTCTTTTTTTAAGGTAAGATGACTGAAGATGCATTAAGCTGTTTATGTGTCTACTATTCCATTGGTCTACATGTGTACTTTTTGTGCCACTACCATGTTATTCTATTACTGTAGTTTTATGCATAACTTCAAATCTGAAATTGTAATACCTTTGGTTTTATTCTTTTTTGTCAGAATTTTTTTGTCTATTTTGGGTCTCTTCTGATACTTTTGCTGGTTCTTTGAAAATTTCTGTCTCTCTCTCCTCCCAGTATTATCTGTCTCCCAGTTTCTATGAAATCAATATAAGTAGGGCTTCGTGTGTGTGTGTGTGTGTGTGTCTTTGTGTGTCTGTGTGTTGGTGTGTACTCTTATGTTGTGTATGTGTGTATCTGCATGTATGGAAAAAAACAGTTTAAAATTCTCTCTTTTTTGAGATTGTTTAGTATTTGTCATAAAGAAACAGAATGGAGAAGGTGAATAGGCCAACTTAAATAAAATAAAATAAATAAATAAAATAAAAATAAATAAATAAATATAGTTGAAAAATGAAATAATTTGCTTATATCATTAGTGATTTTATTCCCCACATTGCTCTGAGATTTTTAGTGAAGTATTCTAGTTCTCTAAATTTATCACTTAAAAATCATATTCCTGAAACTATATTTTATGAAAAAAATCATTAAATAAGAGATTCATAATACATAGTAATATTTAATTAAAAGTTAAGATAGTATTTATTCAGAATTTCTTAGAATTATTAAAATGTGCATTGTATGAAAATATTTTTTACTATATATAAGAACTTATGGAGAGAAAGGAAAGGAGAGAACACAAGGAATCAATGTGTATTACATACATGCACCAATTTCACACAAGGATGTAAGCATTATGTACTGCAAATATATACTAATAAAATATACATTAAAAGGAAAGGAAATATGAAAACTTACAAACAATACATGGAAAAAGCATATATAAATGATGTAACTTAGAAGATATCACAACTTACCAACTTTTTCGTGATTTCTCTACTTGGACAGACTGTGTAATGATTTTATACTTAAGCATCTTATCATTGTTTTTGGTGACTACAGTTTTCCTCATCCCTTAATACCTAAAAGTCATATTTTCCTGATTAAATAATTAATAGCTGGAATTACAAATCACATCATGCAACAAAGTTCATTGAAACACTTGCAAGAATTTTTAAAAATAATTTAGGAAGATGTTATACCATTAAGTAACTGATTTTCACATACCATTTGTTGGTTTTATCATATTTTATTTGATGCATAATAATTGTATAAATTTACAGGGTACTATGTATACATGTATATATTGTATAATAATGGAATCAAGGTAATAGGATATCTATCACTTTGATTAGCTGAAAACAAATGTTACAACTCAAAATAGTGCAAAAGTGTTACAGATTAATACCTTGAATGTCACATCTGTAACTTTTGATGCAAGAATTTTTTGACCAATGAGCAAGTAATTATAGAGTGTAACGAGTTCCCAACCAATATTTTATTTTATTGTTTTAGAACTGTATGCACCATGGAGAATATGCATTAGAGAACTTCTATAGTGGAAGAGGTCAGAGGACATCCATAATATTGTAACAATTGGAAAAGTGAAATGGTCTTATTAAAAATAGGAAGATCAGAGTCCAGTAGGAGTGAGTTAACAAATAAACTGTGCCAAATTAAATGTAAAGAGGAGATGAACCTTCAACACTACCCATATTCGCATCTCCTTACTCAATTATGCCAAACATTAAATACCAAAATATAAAACTAAACAAAACAAAGCATTCACACAAAGATACTAAAATAAACATAAGTGACTGTTTATATTTTCTTGTGGTGAAAAAGAACTTTCTAAGTGTGATGTATTAGGCATGTATCAGGCGAAAAAGCAGGTACTTACATAGCATATGCTTTCTTTATTAAATGCAATATTGCTGGACAAAAATGAAAGTTATAATAACATTATATTTTTGTGATCCTTTTCTCTATTTAACATTTATTTTTCTTTAATTATGAAAAATGAACTTGGCATTGTTTTCTGTATGTTTGATTTTAAATGCCATGACAGGAGTATTTGTCTATTAGGTGATTTTTTTCAAACTTGGAGAGAATAGATAATTTTTGTTTTAGGTATAACTTTAAAAGTTAAAAAATTATAATATTCTAAATGTGGCAATTGCAAAGGAAAGGAAAATAGAAGCAATAGAATTGGCATAGCCAATCTATTATTTTAGAATCTGCCCAGCACAAGCTGGAATGGTACTTGTTCTTTGAAAGATAGTCCCCGATTCTTCCCACTCCTGCCATATGGATAGCCATATGGTTATGATTCCCTCCAAATCTTTTCTTAAATGTCATTTTATCAGGGAATCCTTCTTTGACCATGTTACTCATCATGTCTCTCCTTCATTCTGCTTAAACTTTTCAGCTTTATGATAACAAACTGATTTTAATTTTATTTGGTGATTGTCTTTGTGCTCCACGGGATTATAAATTGTAGCAGGGATTGTGTGATTTATTATTTATTTTATCCACAATAACTAGAAGAGTAGTACAGTGAATGTGATAAAAGCTCAGGTAATATTTTAATGATTAAATAAACAAGAAACTATATATATATGTACATATATATATATTTAGAGAGAGAGAGAATCACGTTTAGTTATGGATGTCTTAAACAAATCTTTCAGTGTAATTTCCAAGATTTTTCTCATCTAACTAGGCAAAGAATGGTGGCCCAGTCTTGCGATAGCAACAATGCAGAAAGTAAGGTTCTTGAACATTGGCAGCTGTATTTCTAACATTGTGGTGAAGCGTGGTCCAAAAGGAGGCTGGTGAGAACAAAGCAGCAAAGATGACAGATTGAAAGGATAAAGTTCAAGTGAGAAGTAAGTTTCAGATTCGATCACACTTAAAACAGTTCCATGTGTCCTTGCCATAGAATAGTTATGCAAGCAATGTATTCTTCTTTTCCTACCCTTTTTATTTTTGGGTTTTGTCAATTTCAACTAAGAGTTCTGACGGATTTCATTAGAATCATAAAACATATTGTAACAATGGAAAACTACAAGCCCTCAGATTATTCTTAGCAGATTTAAAAAGTAAAAAATTAAAATTAAGCAAAATTTACAACTAAGAAGAACTTTGCATTGAAGAAATGAAAAAAAATTGTAATCATAAGGCACAAATTGTTTTCGTTGTCTGAAATTCAACTCTAATGTAGGGGCTTCCCCTCATTACTAGTAAAATAGTGTAATCCCAAAGCATTCTTGGCTAAAATATTAACAATGATTTAATTACTTCCCAGCTAGCTCTATACCTATTTTTTGTTGTGCCTTATTTTTCAAATTTGCATAACTATTCCCTCATATATTGAAATGTACTTAATTTCTGTGTATCAAGCCTGTATCTGATGACTTGCTATCATCATTTTAGACTTTTAAGATTATATTTCATTTATTTTTAGGAATTTCTTTATACTAAATAATGCAATATCAAATAGAAACAGTATTTTTTCTTTGTATTCAATCCATA
>RJWT010051948.1:0-10629 GCA_004365215.1 Cuniculus paca
ACAGTTTGGAGGTTTCAGTCCATATCCAGTTGGCTCCAAAGAAGGGTGATGTGGCTGAGGGGGCAGCTGTTCATGGTAGCTCACAAGTGGCAAGAGCAAAAAGGGCAGAAGAGCAGCAAAAGAGGCCAAAAACATGCCTTCTTCCCTCCCTTATATAGTATGCAGGCTCCACCCCTGGATGGGTGCAGCACTCACACCAATAATCCCAGCACTAGTCCCAGCACTAACCCCAGCACTAAACCCAGCATTAGGCAATGAATCAATCACAAATGCTAGATTCAGCTGCTTCCATGACCACATGAGGCTTGTGGGGGGGCCACCCATATACAAACCATGACACCTATATTTCAGCCATTCTTGTACAGAGAGTGTTAAGAGCCGAGTGCTTGACATCTAGGACTGCATCCAACTCTCTTACCATTCAACTTCTCCACATTCTGTAAAAAAATGACTATTACAAATACTCTCCTAGTTGTATCTTACAGTGGATAAAACTCCCAAAGTCCTAGATATGCTGGGATAGGTTTCAGAAAATTTTCATGCTGAGTTTTAGATATGTAGGAGAAAAAATGGCAGGAATAACAGTGCCATTATGAAGTAGCCAAAAGGATATGAATAAGAACACTGCATTCTGAAGAATCTGAAATTAAACATAGTATGAAGAAAATAAGAATTTAAGTTTGCTTTATGTGCTAGAAAATCCTGAGAAGATTTTGAATTTGATAAAATGAGAACCTCAATGTATTTTGATAAAATAAAATGAATTAGAAGTAAGAAATGATTACTGAGACAACATAGTTCCCCTGCACATAAAAAATATACTTCTAACAGCAAATGACAGAATAGACAAAGGTTAAAATCAGATCGCTAGCATGAAGGAATGGCTTGAGATAGTTGTAATGAATGTGAATAAAATGATAAAGGAAGTTAGACTAATTAGAGAAGAGGGTCTTTATATAGTAGCAAAAGATTTGTAACAAGAAAATGTGTCCTTAAAATAGAGAAACCAATAAATAGAAGAGAAGACATGCTTTGAATAGTAATTTAGTAAGATTCTCCTGAAATGGAAAAAGACAAAACAAAACTAAATGAGCATGTTGGAAAGACAGTATGCTAGGATATATATATATATATATATATATATATATATATACTGCTTAAGTTAAAGTGAGAGAAGGACAGAAAGATAGAAAGAGAGAGAGAAGGAGGAGGAGGAGGAGGAGGAGGAAGAAGAAGAAGAAGAAGAAGAAGAAGAAGAAGAAGAAGAAGAAGAAGAAGAAGAAGAAGAAATACTTAAGTATTCTTGGTCAGAAGTTGAACACCTAGAAGAGGCCAAGAGGTCAGGATTTAGAAGGACTTTAGACATCTTTCCAGCATTCAACCCTGGGAGACAAGGGACTAATGTGTACAGAGTCCCAAAAGAATGTAAAACATCTAAATTATGCAGTCAATCAAGTTTCCATTTATTTATAAAAGCAACAGGCACTCCATTGCCCCAGGATGGCAATGCATGTGAGAGGAGTGTGAGTTCATGCTTCTTCTTCCTTCATTACCCTGCTGACAGTGTGGCTGGTGAGAGAATTCTGAGTTTTCTCTCCTGCCTTCCTCCATGCCCCAGGGCACTGTGGCTGGCAAGAGTAGTGAGACTTCATTTCCTCCCTCCTTCCCTGAACCTGGAACAGTGCTGCTGGTGAGAGGAGTGACAACAATGTGATTTTAAGAAGTCATAACCATCACCATAGTCCAGTTCAAGAGGAATAGGCCCTGAGTCAAACAGGTAACTATTCCTCAGTCTGCATATGTTGGGAAGGTAGGTTCTAGGGATTGAAATAAAGATCAAGAACCACATACATCTAGAAGAAACCTGGAGGAACAGACACCTTTTAGGAAAGCCATGACACCAGTGATAAGGCTAAATCTAAGAAATCTACAAGCATTGACACAGAAAATAAAATAAAATAGAAAATAGAAAATGACAAGACAAAGAAGCAAAATGCAATCCCAAATACTCAGCCCACCCAGGACAGTGCAGAACACAAAGAGATAGAGGAAATTGGAAGCCAACATATAGAACTTTCTCAAATGATAGCAGCAGAAGTGAAAAAACAAATAGAAGGGGCCATAGCAAAAAATATTCTCTAAGGCACAAAAAGAAATGTTTATAAAAAAAAAAGACAAAGCAGACACAGATAAGGAAATAGAGGAACTCAAGAAAATGATGTAAATCATGAATGCCAAAAATAGAGAAGAAATGCAATCAATGAAACAGATCCAAACAGAAGTGCAGGGAATTAGACACACCATCAAAAGTATATGCAGCAGATTGAATGAAGGGAGAATGGAATATCAGATATAGAAGACAGGAATGTGACAAGTGACCAGGAAAAGGAAGATATCTTAAAAATTGCAAGAGACTATGAAAAACCAATTCAACAGTTGCAGGATGAAGCAAAGAAAAACAACAGAAGGTCAATTGGAATCAATGAGGAAGCTGGAGACAGCACAAAATTCATTAAAAACCTCTTCACAGACATGATGGCAGCAAACTTCCCAAACATGATTAAAGAATTTGACATACAATTAAATGAAGCATATGGAACTCCAAATAACCATGACCTAAACAAACTATACCAAGGTATATAATAAGATTCCAGAAATTCACCACAAGAACAAAATATTAAATGCATGTATAGAAAAGAAATATATCACCTATCAGAATCACAGCATGCTTCTCAACACAAACCTTCAAATCAATGAGAGCTTGAAGTGAGGTATTTCAAGCCCTAAAGGAAAACAATCTTCAACTTAGATTGATATACCCCACAAAACTATCCTTCAAAATTGATGGAGACATAAGGTACCTACATGATTAACAATTGAAGAAATTTATTACCAGCAAATCAACTCTACAGAATGCTCTGAAGGATGTATAAGAAAGAGATAATGAAGATCACAAACACATGAAAACCAGTAGTAAGAAGCTGCCAGGCATGAAAAGCAATTAAACATAGGATAAACCTGGGAAAAACAACAGGAAAATAATATTAAAAAGAGAAGCCAATACATTTCAGTTATAGCCATCAATATAAGTGGTCTCAACTCACCAATCAAAAGAAACAGACTGGAAGAATGGATCAAGAAGTGAGGTCCAACAATATGCTGCATTCAAGAAACGCATTTATCCCAAAAAGAAATTCATAAACTAAAAGTCAAAGGATGGAAAACATTTTTCTATGACATAGGAACCCAGAAAAAAGCAAGGATAATTATTCTATTTGCAAAAAATGCAGACTTCAAACCAAAACTGATCAAAAGAGACAAGTAAATTCATTACATACTTGGTAAGGGAAAATTCCAAGAAGAGATAACAGTCATAAATATTTATGCACCAAACACCAGTTCACCCAACTACATAAAACAAATACTAACAGACATGAAAAGCCAAATAAGTACTAACACAATTGTAGTGGGGGACCTTAATACTCCACTCTCACAAATAGATCAACTAGACCAAAAAAATCAACAAAGAAATATTAGGATTAAACTAAGCCTGTGAACAAAAGGGCTTGGTGGATGTCTACAGAACATTCCATCCCAAAACAACAGAATATGTATTCTTCTCAGCTACACATGGGATGTTCACCAAAATATATTAGCTGACAAAACACATTTAAGTAAATGAGGAGTTGAAATCATTCCATGCATACTATCTGATCATAGTGCAGTGAAACTGGAAATCAGTGACAAAGAAAATCATAACAATGACAGTAACACATGGAATTAAACAACACCTTTCTGAACAACCAATGAGTCACAGAGGAAATTAAATATGAAATTAAACAGTATATACAATTAAATGATTATGCTGATATAGCAATCCAAAACTTATGGGACACAATGAAAGCAGTACCACAAGGAAAATTTATGGCAGTGAACTCACAGATTAGGAAAACAATGTGTTCAAATAAACAACTTAATGTTTAACCTCAAACTTCTAGAAAAAGCAGAACAAATCAAACCCAAAGCTTGTACAAGGGAGGAAATTGTCTTGGTTACTTTTTTCTTGTTGTGGAGACAAAATACCTGATGCCCAAAGTGAAGGAAAGAGCAGTTTATTTCTTACAGTTTTGTGGGTTTCAGTCCATACTTAGCTGGTTCCAAGGCAGGGTGGCATGCGTGAGGGGCAGCCTTTCATGGTGGCTGCAAGTGGCAAGCACAAACAGCGCAAAAGAGTGAAAAACATGTCTCCTTTCTGACTTTACATCATATGTTGGCTCCACCCCTGGGCGGGTGCAGAACTCACACTGCCAATCCCACCACTAGACAATGAGTCAATCATAAATGTTAGATTCAGCCGCTTCCATGATTACATGAGGCTGGGGGGGGGAATCTATATACAAACCATAATAGAAATTATAAAGATAAGAGCAGAAATTAATGCAATAGAGACTAAGAAAACAATACAAAGAAGCAATGAATCCAAAAGTTGGTTCTTTGAAGAAGTAAATAAAATTGATAAACCATTAGCTAACCTTCTCAAAAAGATGAAAGAAAAACAAATTTAAGCAATTAGGAATGAAAAAGGGGAAATCACAATGGATCCCACAGAAATCCATTGAGATACCTCCTACAAGAACCTATATCTAATAAAGATGGAAAACACAGAAAAAATGGACGGATTCCTAAAACTAAATCATGAAGATATAAAAATTCTAAAGAATCTGATATTGGCCAGTGAAATTGAAAATGTATTTAAAAATTTGCTAATAATGGAAAGCCCAGATCCTCATGGACTCACTGTTAAATTCTGCAACAAATTTAGAGAACTAATGTTACCAATGCTGAAACTAAAGAAATTGAAAAGGAAGCAGTACTTACAAACTCATTCCTGGAAGCAAGTGTTACTGTGATTCCAAAACCACAGAACACAATCAGAAAAGAAAACTATAGGCTAATTTCCCTAATGAACATTGATGCAAAAATCCTTAATGAGATACTGGCAAGCAAAATGCAGCAAATCATCAAGAAGATTATAAATCATGACAAAGTAGGATTGATTCCATGATGCAGGAATGGTTCATCATATGCAAATCAATAAATGTAATACACCATATTAACAGAACCAAAGACAAAAATCATGTGACCATCTCAATAGTTACAGAAAAAGCATATGATGAAGTCCAACACCCATTCTTGATGAAAAACCTATAGAAAGTTAGACTAGATGACACAAGGGCATCCATTATCCTCATTCCTATTCAATATAGTTCTGGAAACATTAACCTTAGCAATTAGACAAGAAAAAATAAATAAAAGGAATAAAGACAGGAAAGGAAGAACTTAAATTATCATTATTTCCAGATGACATGATACTCTACATGGAAGACCCCCCAAACTGCACCAAAAACTCATAAATTTAATATCCAAGTTCAGTAGTGTAGCAAGATACAAAGTCAAAACTAAAAAGATCAATAACATTCCTGTACACAATCAACAAACTCACAGAAATAGAAATTAGGGAAAGCACACCTTTCACAAAAGCTTCTAAAAAATGAAATACTTAAGAATCAATCTAACAGAGGATATAAATATCTGTACAGTGTCAATTATATTATGATACCCTAAAAAAGGAGATTGAAGAGGATATCAGAAAATGGAAAGATATTCCTTACTCTTGGATAGGAAGAACCAACATAGCGAAAATGCCCATACTCCCAAAACTCTATACAAATTTAATGCAATTTCAATCAAAATACCATTAGCATACCTCATGGGTCTATAGAAAACATCCCTAAAATTCATCTGCAACCAGAAAAGACCTAGAATAGCAAAAATAATTCTGGGCAACAAAGGCAAGTCAGGGACAGCACAATCCCAGACATGAAATTATACTACAAATCTTCTATATTGAAATCAGCATGGTATTGGCAAGAAAACAAAAAACAAAGAACCAAACTGAACCAACCAACCAAACAAACAAGCAAAAAACAGGCTAGAGGATCAATGGAACATAATGGATGATGGAGATGGAACCCCACACACATTCAGCCACCTTATCTTTGACAAGGGAGCCAAACATGTTCACTGGAAGAAAAATAGTCTCCTTAATAAAGGTGGTAGACAGCTATACAAAATAACAACCATTGGCATGTTCCTACCACACTGTTTTGAAAGCCTATATTGTTATTGTTTTGGGTTCTCTGATATTATTATTTATTTGTCATTTTTGTTTCTTTTTTCTTGTATTTTGTTTTCTTATTCTGTCTAACACAGAGAGGATAGATGTACATGTATAGGCTTATACATACCTAGAACTACTCCTAAAGAGTTTACAAGAACTTATATTATTAAGGTGATGGTATGAACAACTACTTTAAAGAAAATGGTAGCCATTGCTGATTTCTTATCATCATGTTTCAAAGTTCAATAATGCTTTTATTCTTCAATTTGATTGGTTTTAGTCAGTTCTCTATTATTTGATTGCAATATATGAGAAAGTATGGACAACTATTTTGAAGTACACAAGAGACATTATGGTAGCCACTAGTGATTCCTTATTGTCTGGTTTGAAAGTCTGTAATGCTTTCATTCTTTTGTTTTGATTGGTTTTATACTATTTTGTTTTGTTTGAATTTATTGTGTGTGAAGGTATGAACAACTATTTTGAAGAAAACAAGCAACACTATGGTAGCCATTGTTGATTTCTGGCTGTCTTGTTTTGAAGTTCTATATTGCTTGCATTGTTCTGTTCTGATCTGCTTTGTACTGTTCTACACTGTTTTGCTTTATTCTTTTTTAAAAAAAAGGTGGTTAAACTGGCTTTCCAAATACTGAAGACTAAAACTAGACCCATATCTATCACCATGCACTACACTGAAGTCAAAGTGTATGAGATATCTAAATACTAAAACAGAAGCACTAAATGTACTGGAAGGTATAATATATAGAAATCTTGAAAACATAGGTGTAGGCGGAGACTTCATGAACAAAACTCAGACTACAAGTAAAGTATTTCGAAGAATTAACAACTGGGATCTCACCTTATTAAAAAGCATTTCCACAACAAAAGAAATCACCAACAGATTGAAATGACAATCCACAGAGTGGGAAAAATTACAGCCAGTTGCCCCACAGACAAAGGACTTATATTCAGAACATATAAAGAATTGAAAAAAATCAGACTTTCCCCAAAATTCAAAGACCCAATCGAAAAATGGGCATCTGAGATGAATACACAGTTCTCAGACGAAGAAATACAAATGGCAAATAAATACACGAAAAAATGTTCAAGAGATTCAAATTAAAATAGCACTGAGATTCCATCTTACCCCTGAAAGAATGGCTATCATCAAAAATTCAACCAAATCCCATCCATTGCCTCTCTGCCACTGTGGGAACCCAGGAGAACAGTCCCAGAGGAGGACAGCCCCTCCCCTTGCTACTGGCACTACTAAGATGAACTGCTTGGGAAGGCCCAGAGACCAGAAGGAATGCTAATGACACCTTAGGGTCTCAATTAAGCACAGAGAATGGATAGACAAGACCAGTGGTGTGAAAAGTCCAAAGTAGGGCTGGGGATTTAGCTCGGAGGCCTAAGTGCCTGCCTGGCAAGAGTGAGACCATGAGTTCAATCCCTGGTGCTGCAAAAAACAAACAAACAAACAAAAAAAAAGTCCAAAGTAACAATTACAATATGAGCCAACAGGTGACTGAGGCCTCTTGCAGGGCTGGCAACCAGCTTGGGAAGAATTCAGGACTCAATAATCAGTTCTTTTCTCTGAATTTTTTCTTCTTTCTTTCTCTCTCTCTCTCTGTATTCCTTTTTTTCCCTCTCTTTTCTAAATAGCTGGGGAGAACTCCAACCATAGAAATTCATGAAATTGATGACCACAAAATCAACACTACAAAGGGTACTGAAAGATATTCTAGACAGAGACAAAATTGACCACAGTGCCAAGAACAACAACAGAAAGAAACCACCAAGCAGAGTAAGCAGTTAATCAGAGAGGAAAAGTAGGGAACCAACAGCAGGAAAATAACATGACAAAGACAAGTCAATACATATCAGGTATTACACCAATGTAAATGACCTCAATTCACCAATAAAAAGAGACTGGCAAAATGGATCAAGAAACAAGATCCAACAATATGCTGTATACAAGAAACACTTTTAACTGAAATAGAAATTCATAGACTAAAAGTCAAAGGATGGAAAAAAAATACTCCATGCAACAAGAACCTAAAAAAAGTAGGGGTAGATATTCTGTTTGCAGACAATGTGAATATCAAACCAAGAATGGTCAAAAGAGGTGAAGAAGGTCACTACATACTTAGGTCAAAAATTCAAGTGGAAGAGATAATCTTAAATATATATGCACCAAATATGGGAGAACCCAACTGTATAAGACAAATATTAATAGACATTAAAAATCAAATAATAACACAATTGTAACAGGGGAACTTAGTACCATATTGTCAAAGAAATAGATCAACTAGACAAAAAATCAGCAAAAATATAACAGAACTGAACCAAACCTGTGAACAAATGAACTTAGTAGATGTTTACAGAGTGTTCTACCCAACTGCATCAGGATACACGTGGTTCTCAGCTGCACATAGGACATTCTCTAAAATAGTCTGTATTCTACAGAATACACTTAAGTAAATGCAAAGGAATTGAAATTATCACATGGACATTATCTGACCATAGTACAATAAAATTGGAAATGAATGGCAAAAGAAATTGCAAAGGCTCCATAAATTCATGGAAATTAAATAACACCCTCCAGAACAAGCAATGGGTCACAGGCAAAATTAACAAAGAAGTTAAACAGTATCTATAATCAAATGAAAATGCAAATGCAATTTACTGGAACCTGAGGGATGCAATGAAAGCAGTCCTAAGAGGGAAATTTATAGCAGTGAAGTCTCACATCAGGAAAACAGAACAAGTACAAATAAACAACCTAATGCTGTACCTCAAGCTTCTAATAAAAAAGAAGTCAAACCCAAAGCCCATACAAGGAAGGACATTATAAAGATCAGAGGAGAAATTTTTAAAGATTTTTTTATTTTAAGTAAACAAACAAAAATGACACGGAATCTCAAAAACATAGGAAATTAACACTAATTAATATATTGTGTATCGTTATCTTGAAATTAGTTGTTCAGATTACAAGATTTAGGCATAAAAATTATCAAAGACAATGAAAACACAACTGTTCTTTTTGATGAACAGAGATTACTTGCATAGTTATGTATGTTGTATATATTTATACACACACACACACACACACACACACACACATATATAATCATTTCCCTTCTTTCTTTTCTCCTTTCCTTTATCCCAGTTGTCCTTTCCTTTTGAGCACTTTCTTTCCCTTCCATTTTCACATATCTATTGTACATTTTGGATCTTATTTACTGTTTATTTTACACTAGAAAGACCATATGATATTTACACATGCAAGTCAGATTTATTTCACTTATGAGTATGGTCTGTAGTTGCATTCATTTACCTATAAAAGCCTGAAGTTTATCTTTCTTTATAGCTGAGTAATACTCCTATGTATAAAAATACCGTGTCTCTTTTTTTAAAATTTTATTTTATTTTGAAAAGAATACAATCAAACAAAATAAAATGGAGTAGAGTCAATCACAACAAAACACTGAACTTGGTACATGACTTCTAAACAGGGTAAAGAGCAATCGATAATGGTTACCATAATGCCTCTTGTTATCTGCAATATAACTGCCCATACCATCAGGGATAAATAAAATCAAACAAAATAGAACAAAATAAAACATATAAAATGAACGAAAACAAAACAAAACAAACAAAGCAGAACAATGTAAGCAATACAGAACTTCATGATACTAGTAAAAGAGCAGTGGCTACCATAATGCTTGTTATCTTCAGAATGGTTGCCAGCACCTTCAGACATATTACAATCAAACAACACAGAATAGAGTAAAATCAATCAAAACAAAACAATGAAAACAATACAGGGTTTATAAACAAGATAATTGGACATCCTCAATGGCTGCAATATACATTTTGGTATGTTTAAAATAGCTGTCCATACCATCTAGTATAATAAAATCAAACAAATCATAATAAAATGAAATTAATCCAGAACAGTGAAGAAATTACGAGTTTCAAATCATGATAATAGATTAACAGTGGTCACTTCCTTCCCTTTTTAGATAACTCTTCCCCTTTGACTTTCTCAATATGTATTGTGCATTTTGGATCCCACCAACTCCTTTAATTTGTTATAGTAGGGAAACAACATGAAATTCACCCATGTGACTCTGAACCATTTCATCCATGAGCATGATCTCAACTTGCATCCATCTACCTACAAAAGCCTTGAGGTTATCTTCCTTTATAGCTGAGTAGGTTTCCACCACATAAAATACTATGTCTTTCTTATCCATTCTGCAATTAATAGGCAGGCTAACCCTACTTTTTTTCTGCCTTCCTGTCACATAGGGCATTGTTCTCTCTCCTTTGACTTTCAGTCTATGAATTTTCTTTCTAGTTAAATGTGTTTTTTGTATAGAGCATATTGATGGATACTGCCTTCTGATCCACTTTGCCTATGTTTCTTTCTATTGGTGCCT
>RJWT010051949.1:0-10637 GCA_004365215.1 Cuniculus paca
ATTAGGGTATGTCAGGGTTGTCAGGGCAACTGTTCACGGGGGCAGCGTGTTGTCTTTTCCCTTCTCTGCTGGTGCCGGAATATTTTACTGTGCAGAGGAGGAAGAAGATTGGGAAAAGTGCCGCAGCAGGAAGGAGAAGCTGGGATCTGATTGCACAGGTTAGGCAGTGGAGGGAGGCATCTGAACCCGCATGACGGTAATAATAGGGCTTTGCTGGAAGGGGTGTGTGCGTGCGTGCATGGAACTGTGAGTGGATGTCCTTACCAGTGCATGTGCCTGGGGGGCGTAAGTGGCCGGGGGCAGCTGCTAGGTGAGGGGGAACTATAGGGCCTCAGTTGCCAAGTGGCTGGTAGTCATCTGTCAGCTGTTTGCACACTGTTTACCCATAGGGGATCTATTACAAGTGCTCAAATGAACCGGCAGCTTCCTGGGAGCTGCAATTACATAAGCATATATTTTTAATATAATAATAATTAAAAAACAAGTAGCAGCAGCGGTATGCCTGGATCAGCTACAGCTATCCGACAAGACAGACTGAAGAAGACCAATGCAAGGCCAATTCCCATTGGTTTATTCACCATTAATGAGGAAGATGAACAGCCAAAGAATGGAAATTCCAGAAGACCGAAAGGTATGCATTAGCCCTACTCTTTGGTTGGAACCAGATCCATCCCTGTTTCCCACCGTGTTTATATTAACATTTTACAAACTACTTATAGTGCCTGCTCTGGGAGGTGCTAGTGACCTAACACAGCTTGCTAGTGGTGTTTACACACCCCGGAGAGCCGGGTATGCATGAAATGGGAATCACTTTTGCAGATTTTGTAAACTCCAGATCAGCTACCTTTGACCCCAGCTGCTTTTGCGGCCTGGAGATCTTTCATTTTCACATGCTCACTTAAAACAGTGACTGTGACTGTCCTCATGACACGGAAATTTGAGTTAGCAAGGTTTACATGAATACCTCCACACCTTGCTCCGGTGCAGCAGGCAATTTCTGTTTACTTTAGCCAAGTGGATTTTTCCTTAAAAGGGGCTGGTTAGACAGAGTGACTTTAAGACTGCAGCTTTTTCAGGGGCATTGGTTGAGGATGCTGCTAGCTTTTCTATACCAAAATGCTAAGAGTGAAGGGGAGGAAACCAAGCCTTGAGAAGGACTGCAGAGCTGAGGAGCCGGGAGCAGACAGCTAGGTTTTGTGACCTCTGATAATAACTCTGCCACTGGGCACTTGTAGAGCAGTTGAATTGTGCTGGGTACAGAAAATAGAGATCTGAGTTGTGTGTTGTTTTCGCAAGAAGAAATGTAGCAGCAGCTGGCCGAGCTTCTTGTGTCCTGTGTACAGCATCGGCTGCAGCATTGTCTCATAGCCACTCTCCCAGGGCTATAATTATCAGTCAGAGATGCAATCTCATGCATTTTTGAAGAAGGGCTTTAAGGCTTACATTTTAAGTTTTCTAACATTCTAATTCTTGCAACCCTCTTGGCACAAATGTGTACACTCTTCTTAAGCAGATGGATTATCAGTTTTGTTGTTTTTATGTGCTGATTAAATTTTAGCTTGCATTCAGATTATTCTGTCGCTGAAATAGCAAATTTTCCTTAGTGTGATACAAGACAGCAAGCACGGTAAAGAAACAGCGAATGCTTTAGCAATGATAGAATGAATATTTAAACAAAATCCAGTGTTCTTAGACTGTTGATTTTCTTTTTCCTGGCTCTTCAGTGAATCATAGTTTGCTTTTATTGAATATTATTGAAACTGCACTTTTAATCCAAAAGTGTGTTTTTACCTACTTTTTCAAAGACTGTGTAGAAGGAAGTTCTAGTAAATAGCATCTGACTGCTGTCGTTGATTTTTGTGTCCTGTCAGACATGGCTTCTGTCTGAGGACCAAATGACCTCTGAAATCCAGGGATGCTACAATGGAAGGTGACTTATGTGCTACTTTTATTTGCCTGTAAATTAAGTAATTGAACCAGAGTGTGTTGCTCTTGATGAGATGTCGGTACTTTAAATTATCAGTAGCAAATCATTTGCCCTCTGAGAAGTTGGTAACTTTTGAAATTAATGCAGATTTGTTGAATTGTTCCCACAGGGTATTTTTGGTAACATCCTTGATTTGTGGCTCTTTCCTTAGGTATCCTGGAACTGTAATTTCAGATAGCCATTCATTTTATTCTTAGTAATTTTCTTGAAACCCTTTTGTCATGTCCTGTGGGGATTTGTTATTGTTTCAGTTACCTTTTAAAATTTTATTTAAAAGGAAGGGGAGAAGGGAGAAAGTGGGTACTTCTAAAAGTCTATTTGTTTTTGTCAGTTTATATAGCTAAGAGTCTTAAATCAAGTTGTTTCAGATCTCCTACCATATTTTCCTATCTACTCCTGCCCACACCAAAAACAAAACAAAAACAAAAAAGCAAAAACAAAGATGGGAGGCGATTCTTGCTAATAAAGATGTCCAGACTTTCTTTATATCCCTAAATGTCTCTAATTTATGATACATTTGACAAAAATAGGCAGATAAACAACTCTGGATATCTCTGCTTGATGGATAAAACTATTTGGCCTTGATTTTGAATTTCTCACCCAGAGTATCTGGGCAGTAGGAGCATTTATTCACTCTCTAGTCTGCCTCTGTTTAATAGAAAATTAATAGGGCCGTTCTGTGTCTGCTTTGTCCTGTGTGCCAGCCATTGGCCACGTGTGGCAACAACAGCACTAGAAATACTGCTGTTACAACTTAGGAGGTGATTTTTTGTTTTTGGTTGTCTTACTAGACACCACAATTCTAGTCAGCAGGGTTGTGACCTTCTGAATTTGTGTCCCCTCTGCTTTGTCCATTCTTATTGCTTCCTGGTGCCAGACATGGCTGGGTCTGTCGATCAGTGTGGTTTTGAAGGGCACCATGAAGCAGACAGCCTCTTGGCAGCAAGGGAGCACAGCAGCTCAGATTTCTAGATCATTTTGTTTTTCCTTTTCCACTTAAGTCTTATTGCACTCTTCTGAATACTATTCCGTGCCTGTCACTAGTTGAGCATATCATCTTTTACAATTTTTAATGGGCTCCTGTTTACTAAATTGGTATTTCCAAAGCATTATAGCAAGATGACATGCAGGTTATCTGTTATATATGACTATTAAGATAAGCTTTGTTTTCTTTTCTACCTACTCCATGACCCAGTCACCAACCGTATCTAAACCTGGTGGCACAACCTGGTTTCCATGCTTAGTATTTCTTCCTCCTCCTCCTCTCCTTCTTCTCCTTCTCTTTCTCCTTCTCCTTCTCCTCCTTTTCTTCTTTCTCCTCTTCTTCCTCCTCCTCCTCCTCCTTCATTCCTTCCTTCTTCCTTTTCCTTCTCTTTCTGTCATTACCAATAATAAAGAAGTTTGGTATCTAAAGTCAATAAACTGAGTGTTTTTGTCAAAGATTACTCTAGCTTATTGATTGATGAGTACCATTTTTGCAAGTACCCATACTGAGTACTTACCATTGTCATCCACCTACTAGTTACCATCTGGACTTGCAAACAGTAGCTTCTAAGTTACCTGTTGGAGTGAGACAGGAGTGTGTGATAGTAGACTAGATTAACTCTTGAAAGAATGATTATTCACCTGTGTAATCAATTGGAATGTAAATGTTTGATGTCTCTTGCTATTTTTAATGTGTGACATGTAAATAATAATTGGGAGTGAGCTGGGCTTAGGCTTTTGCTGCTCTTGTGCACTGGAATGCCACCTTCAGGCCTGCTTGGGCAAGATTGTTTAGGTACCAGAGGAACCAAATGCCCTTGGGTAAGTTTCAAACCTGCCTATGAATTTTGCAGAGCTCAGTGTGATTATTAAGACATTTTCCCCCCTAAAACAGCATTGATGAGATGCTTACTCGGGGCAGATGACTGTGTCGGGGTGTTTCAGAAGTGCCGTGATGCAAAGATAATTGAGATGGTTTTTCCTTTCAGATGTGTTAACTAACTAGTGGGGGATGACAGCATGCACAGATAATGGAAGAGTGGAAATCAAAATGAGGGGAAGGGGAAAGAGAGAGTGAGAGTGGCATAAATGTTGAACATATGCCAATTGTGAAGCTGTTAACCTCCAGTTTTCAAACTGGAGCAGAAGGATTAAAGAACATAGGCTTCTGTCTTGTCCCATCCCGCATAGCTAACTGAGGTTGGAAGCTCACAGGGGACTCAGAGCAGGAACATAGGACGCTGGGTGGAGAAGCTGGTACCTGGCTGCAACACCTGCCTCTGGGGACTCCTCAGTAGTATTGTTTCACTGGGAGCAGGAGTCCCCACTGGGAGTCTGTGGACCTTATTTGGTGTATCCGTGTATTTGCTTGTCCCTTGTAGGAGTTTTTGTTTTGTTTTGTTTTGTTTTGTTTTGTTACTGTTACTGTTATTAGGAACAGAGAACTATCTTGCAATAATCTGGATTTCAGCTTCTCTTGAAAAACTGGAAAACCTGCCTATGCCTGGCCCACATTCTTCATGGCAGTGGCCAGCAGCTGCCCCTGCAGAACATGCACATGTGCGCCAGTACCCGCTGCTAGAGCGCGCATCACCTGGCCCGCCTCAGGTGTCTGTGTTACTGGGCTCATTTGCGTCTGTAACACCTGACCCGAAGAATAGGTCTGAGTTCTGGCATGGCTGTAGATGACTCACCATCTGCCTCTTTGTCTCCTTTCCTCCTACCCTGAGCTGTGCTTGTGGCAACACCGAAATGCTTGCATCTTGCTGCTCTCGTGCTCTTGCCTGCTTCTGACCTCCTCATGGTTTTCCATCCTTTCCTCCTTCCGTGGACAGCTGTTATTATGAGTTAGCATCAGAACGGTGTCTTTTCCTGCACAATCCCTGGGCTGTCACCACTAGGAAACGGTCCCTTCTTGTGGCCACTCCTCCTGACACAGAAGGTAGCCCTGCCACTTTCATCCCAGCGCTTGTCTCTGTGTACGGAGTTTGTGCACCTGCTGGCCCTTCTGTACGCAGCCCGGAACTCTTCCTCTTCATACGCTGTACGATATAGAGAGCCGCGGCGTTAGTGAAGGCAGGTAAACTTGGCCTGTAAAAGTGTTTCATAGGCTGGGGATGTGGGCCCACGCCTTAATCCCAGTTGCTCAGGAGACTGAGGCAGGAAAATTTCAAGGTTGAGGCCAGGCTGCGTAATTCAGTGAGACTCTTTGCAAAATAAAAAATAAAAATAAAAACTGAAAAAAGTGTCACGGCTTCTAACGATCTAACACAGAAATTCCAAGAAATATTGATAGCACTAGTATTGTCCTTCCAAGGTAGTTACTTAGAAAGAGACAGTACTGTGTCTGATATGCTACTCGTATCATTTTCTACCAGACTACATTTATCTAATAGTAGATCAGGGATTTTGCTCCATTTTGTTGTTTTCTATCATGCCGTTGATCATTTTTCTTTGGTGGAAAAATGAAGGTATACATTTACAAGGCGGTGGTAATTGACTACTTCATTAATACCAAGGTTAATAATGCTTTCTGACTCTTTTGTTAGCTATTCACAGATTAAACTGTAATAAAACACCATGAGTCCTTGAGATCAGGTGCAGTTTTGCTGGGGAACTGTGCTTACCTCCCACCCCTTGTTAAAATGTGTATTTATGGGGCCTCGCAGTGACCATTTTTCTTTGGACTTATCTGCCGTAAAGGTAGAATTTCTGCCAGTTACGGTTTCCAAATGAAATATAATCTGCATTTACTGGGTGCTGTCTCGTCAGACAAGCGATGCTCTAGCAACTGTAAGTCTGCTTTGTAAGTCACCAGTCTTTGTTCCCAAAGAGGAGTCTTATGACCAGAAGTGTGAATGCCACTCTGGATGCCTTCTCACACGTCTCCCTGCATCTCTCCTCTTGTGTTCTGGGGGACTTGTACCATCATCTATTCCCTGTGTCCCTGCGTGTGCCATTCACCACTAGGCAAAGAATTTTAACAGTAAAACTTAACAGCTAAATGAAGCAAAAGTACATTTTAGAAAAACAGTAATATCAAAGCTTCCTATGGTAAGAGGAAATCTCAGTGTCAAAGGCCCTAAAGGTAATATTTTATTCAAAATATTTGTATAAAAAAAAGAGGGACTGTCAGGAGCAAGGATCTTTTCTTTTTGTGTTTTCCAGTACTGGGGATTGAACCCAGTGAATGCTGAGCTGTGTTCCCAACCCTTTTTTTTAAAAGACAAAAGTCTCATTAAGTTGCCCTATCTTGCTTCAAACTTGGAATCCGCCTGCCTCAGCTTCCCAAGTAACTGGACCGACTACAGGCATGCACTGCTGTGCTCAGTTCTGAGGCGGGCCAGGTGACGCACACTCTAGCAGCAGGTCCTGCAGCATGTGTGCATGCTCAGCAGGGGCAGCTGCTGGCCACTGCCATGAAGAGCATGGGCCAGCTAAGTGCCTGCCTGGCAAGCGCAAGGTCGTGAGTTCAATCCCCGGTGCCACAAAAAAAAAGAACATGGGCCAGGTGTGGGCAGGTTTTCCAATTTTTCAAGAGAAGCTAAAATACAGATTATTACAAGATAGTTCTGTGTTCCTAATAACAGAAACAAAACAAAACAAAACAAAACAGAACTGAGCATAATAGTACACTCAAATATTTGTTGAGGAAATGAATATAACTGTCTCCCAGGCACTCTGTGTCATAGAAGTAGATATTACTATACCTATTACTGCATACAAGAGGAAAATGGTTTAGCTTATACATAACCAAAATTTTTATACAGGGAGATACTATAAAAATTGGAATTTGTAGACTGGGGATGTAAGTCAGTGGCACAGTGCCTGCCTGGCAAGTGCAAGGTCCTGAGTTCAATTCCCACTATCAAAAAAAAAATGGAATTTGTTTGCTGTGTAAAACTAAAAGGCTTAAAAACATGTGCCTGTTTCAAGAGCTAAATAGTGGTTTAAAAAGGTGAGGAACCTATGGCATGCATTTTACAGCCACTGTTTATTGTCGTTGAAAGCTGTAAAAGGTTTGCCATCACTGGCTTAGAACCTTCTACTTAGTAACTCATAGACATTATTTATTGGGAAGTTATAGTAGGAGTTTGAATCAAGTGTCTACTAGTACTACTGTATCTCAAGGAGCAACTTTAGTTTGTTGTAACCAAAAATTTTCCAGGTGACTCTCAGGAACCTTGACCATGTGTTTTTCACGTAGCAGAAACTATTACCTTAAAACCAGCAACAGACATTTTATTCAGGTAGTCAGTCTTAAGTTTCAGATCTGGACATTTAGGAAGAGCCCAGTGTAAGCCGGGCCCTCTATGTGTCAAAAAGTTTGTGTTCTAAGCCAGGCATGGTGGAGCATGCCTGTAACCCCGGCTCCTTGAAGCTGAGATGGGGAATTGCAAATTCAAGGCCAGACTGGGGAATATTGCATGATCCTGTCTCAGAAAGGCCTTGGAATGTAGCTCAGTGGGAAGCAGTGAGTTTAATCCCCAGTACTTCAAAGGTAGATAGACAGATTGTCTGACTGATTTATGTTCTAGATTTACCAAATTCAAAAGGCAAGTCTTAACCCTGTTACACTCAGACCCAGAAGCAGGGAGGGCCAAAGTGTGTCGCACATGAGCACACAGCATTGTGTTTGAAATATTTACCAGACCACCACTCCGTATTTATGCTGTCTACAAAATGTAAGTACTGTTTTTCAGACTCCCTGTTCAGCAATAGTTTGTTAGTGAGAGTAGACTCTTTCCAAATTGCACAAAATTTACAATCTTGGTTCCATTGTAGAGTATGGAAAGGAATGGGGTGCGGTAATACAGACCAAGGACGGTGTTGACTGTATGATTTGGGAGACTAGATTTATCCTAAATATACAATGCAGGTCTAATATAATAGTAGCAAGATATTAAAACTAAAATCATTACTAGGAACAATAGAATAGGCACTAGTTCCACCTTTGCACATGTAATAAGATTACTTTCAAGGTCAGAAAAGCATTATTAAGAGATGGCTTGATTTGAATGGGAGTTAAATCTCTCAGCCCCTTTAAAAACCTTCCTGAATAATGTAGCATGAAATCTAAATAAAAATGCATCTTCAAAAGAAGATTTCCCCTTTAAATAGCTGCTTCTGATCCCCTGAATAGAACTATAGAATTTCAGAACAGGACTGTACCCAATTGACAGGAATGTAACCAACTATCACTTCAAGGATATAGCAGTTTCTATGGTTGGAAAAACAGGATATGAGGAAACGTGTAACTAGATTGACTAGAAGTGAGTGGCCACAGGTCCAAGTTAGCTACAGTTACCATAAATTCAGGCTAGGAATTTGAGAAAGCCTATGTGATACAATAGTGTGGGTTTGTTTAACCTTTCCAAGCCTGCTTCCTACCTGTGAAGGGAAATTAATAAAATCATGCACATAGGTGGTAGTGAGGACTAGCGAGGCTATATAAACACTGGAACTCATGAAATGGTAGTTGTAATCATGGTAATTTGTAAGCTGATGTCCCGTGTTTTCTGTTAACTTCCGCTGTGAGAATGGCCTGGCCAAAGGACCATCAGCTGGTCTATCCTAGCATTTCTCTGTCTTTCTACCACGGAGCTGCTGCCCTAGTCTGATTGGCAGTCTTTGCCTTAACTTGCTGTGAATGACAGTTTCTGTGATGACTGAGGGCTGCTGCTTTTCTCAGGTCTCTTTAGTCACTTTTCTACAATGGGCATGTGCAACCAGATCCTTATTCTGTGTTTATTCACGTGGATCAGATTTACTAGATGCCGGGTACGTGCTTGTGAAATACCCTGCAACCTTGTGGTGTTTTGTGAAAAATAAATTAGTATTATGGGAGACTACCTTGCTATTTCAAATATGATTAAAGGAGTATCCCTTTTTTTCCCTGGGATAAATGGAAAACTTCTGGTCTCCCTTAATCAGGGAACAACAGTGATAATCCTCTGCCATCTTGGAAGCCATCAAAAGGATTTCCCTTAAAATTTGCAAGTTTCCCTCCACACTTCTGTTGTGATGTGCGTATGTAAATTGCTTGATGGAAATATCTTACGCTTGTGGGGATGTTTCTACCAGTGAGTTCAGTTTGGATGCTTGTCCTCAGTATGGGTTTGTGTCTGTCTTTCATTTCAAACATCTTATCTCTCTGCTAGTTATGTTTCTTTCAAGATCAGTAGTAAGTGCTAAGACATGGATGCTGGCGAAAGCACCAAATTAAACATTCAGTGCTGCTGTTAGCAAACATACCATCTCACTCTAAGGTGGAGAGGTCTCCCTGCCGCCCAGTGTGGACCCTGCTCATCTCCTCCTTCCACTTGCCAACCCTCACCAACTCCTGCTTGTCCTTCACCTTAAACTCCATTTCCTTCAAAATGTCCCCAAGCCAGTTCCCAGGTTCTAGGCTCTGTTAGAATTCCACATTTGTCCTTTCTTGTTCCAATCAAATTGTAAATGAAATGCGTGTTTGCTGAGTGGTTGTCAAATGTCTCTGTCCTCTACTAGACCGGAGTTTTAGAGAGCAGTCAGTGTGTTTGTCAAATTCACTCCTCACCCAGTACAGTAGCTCCAGTATAGTTGGGGCTACCTAAATATTGTCTGCATGAGCTTGGATATGAAGTTCACAGAAATACACTCAACAGTTTTATGCATTTGTAACTGATAGTCCTAGGAACTTTCTCTTCAGTTTTCCAGTTGAAACATTCTCTTTTTCCATTGAGCCCTGTGTAGAATGTGAGGAAAGTGTCCTCTGGGTGCCTGTCTCAGACCTCCTAGACCATAGGTGGTAATCAGATGCAGGAGCACGGGTCCAGCTTCTTCCCAGGGTGACGTAGAAAGCAGCGCACTGACCTTACTGGCCAGGAAAGACGAGGGAACACAGTGTGGGAAGACTCTCTGTCCAGGCTTTTGACTACTCCAGGGCCCAGGACTTTGTTCTGAACCTGCCAAAGTCCTAGAGATACCAGCTCGATCACCACGCTGTCTGGTGATGTGACAGTGACTTTTGTATTAAAGACCTTTGCCCACTGACCTTCATGGGGAGTTGACTTGTTAGTTTTCTCCTAAGACACTATGGCCTGGAGAGTGTACAATGACCTAAATCAAATTCTAGTGCTAGGCCATTCCAGAAACATTGTCTACCCTCATCTTTCCTGAACTGTCAGAGCTCCCTGTGAAATATTCATTTTGAATTTGTGTTATGTACTCACTATGCCCATGTTTGAAATATTAATATTTACTTTCCCTTTGAACTATTGAAATTCACTATCACGATTGGGAAACATAAGTTGTAAACAAACCAGGGGCAGTACATAAGAAATCTTCCATGATTTTAACTCCCTCTGAGCTCTTGGACAAGTAATGTCTCTCCCACTCCCACATGCCCCTCTGTGGATTAGGAAACATTCAGAAAGGCATAGAGCTGCTGTTAATTTAGCCAAATCCCAAATATACCTAGTCACATTCCCTCAGATCTCCCACCCATTCCAGTGCATCTCATTAAGCCACCCTCAGAAATTGCCTTTTTTACTTCTCTTTTATAAGCCATCTCTGCATCAGGTTTTTTTTGTCTTCTCCTCCTCCTCCTTCTCCTCCTCCTCCTCTTCTTCCTCCTTCTCCTCCTCCTTCTCCTCCTCCTTCTCCTCTTCCTTCTCCTCCTCCT
>RJWT010051950.1:0-10629 GCA_004365215.1 Cuniculus paca
AGAGTCTAAGGTCCTGGGGCAGATGGTGCCACCCAGGAGTGTAGTTCTCAGCCTCTAGCTCAAGATAGGTTGAGGGGTCCCAAGGGTGGGGAACAACACCATGGCACTGACTGATATTTCTCTCAGTGTGCTGGTATTTGTGAATAAAGGGTAAACAAAGGATCAACATAGTGTTTACAGTAGTTGAAGAAATAAAGGCTAGTGTCAGGACAGACAAGGCAGGGATGGAGACAGACTTCTTACTACACTTCTGAAAATTAGTCCATGTGACTATGCTAGCTTTCATGCTTCTACGTTAAAATACTCAAAATACACACAAACAAAGGATAGAGGAGGCTTGCAGCTGAGCACGGAAGTGGAGCAAGAAGGGAGGCAGAAAGGGCCAGTCTTCGGTAGGAACCCTGCATGCCACCAAGTGCTCTAGGGTATAGGGAAGAGTCTGGTGGGAGGACAGCTAGGAGGCCATTTAGAGCCTCTTACTGACCTGGCCTTGTACTGTCTCACCCACTACCTCCACCCCTAACTGTCCTTCCAGGTCTTCACCCCCCTCCTCCACCAAGAAGACCCTTCTCAAAGTCCCCAGTGCCTTCTGCTTGGCAGACCTTTCCCTTCTCTGAACCTACTGGCCTGAGTTACTGTGTTCTCACAGCCCTCTGCTCCTGACCTCTAGGCTGCACCTCTGTGCTGTTCTGTATTTGCATTCCTTCTGCCCACGGTTTGAACCAGCTCCTCTCTCCCCATCCCACCCTCATCGTAAGCCTCATGGACTCCATCTTCAAAACACATCAGGATCAGAAATCCACCTGTTACCTCCACAGCCACTCTTCCGGTCTAAGCCTAGTCTCCTGGCCAGAGCACTCAACAGCCTCCAACTTGTCCTATGTCCCATCATGCCTCTGCTCAGCATACTGCTGATGTCACAGCCCTCACCACAATGTGCCCCAAGCCTGCTCTCCATCCGCACAGGGCACTCACTTCTCCAAGTAGATGGCAGAGAGGCTGCGGACCTGTTCCAGCTTGCCAAGGGTCAGCTCCAGCTCTGAGCGCAAAACAGGGGCGGCAGATGACGGCTCAGGCAGGGCCAGGACCTTCTCGGCCTCGGCAGAAAGCCGGGCAACCCCTTTGCCCAGTCCCTCTACCTCAGCCTGCGCTTTCTGAGGAAACAACAAGTAGGAGGACCGTGACCACCACAGCCAACACACAGCACCCCTGAGGCTGGGTTGGGGGATACGGGGACAGGGACAGCGCCTGCCTGCTGCTCGGCGATACGCTGGGCACACTCCTTTGCAGGCTCCTTGTCTAGGGGAAGCCGCAGCCGGTGCACAGTGCGCGTCTCGCAGGCCTCTAGCTGCAGCCGGATGTCCTTGAGCTCTGAGATGCAGCGCTGGCAGCGAGTCTCCTCCTGCTCACCTAGGGCCACATCCCCATCACTCAGCTGCCACTGGCTGGCAGCCTACCTGCCCACAGGCTCTGCTCAATGCATACCCTGCTCCAGGTTCTGTAGCAGCTGCTGATAGTGGCGGCTACAAGAGCTATATTCCCGCTCTGCTGCCAGCCGGTCCTCAGGTCCAAAGCCACCGGCATCCTGGCTGTCCCGCAGGAAGGCCTGATAGTGTAGCTCCAGGCTGCGCAGAGCTTGGCGCTGCTCCTCTGGCTTCAGTGTTCGAAACTAGAGGGGCACGCACAGCTGAGCTGGCTACCGCGCTTGCCATCTCCGCCTCCCTCAGAAAGCCCACGGCCAGGGGCAGGCGTACCGTGACAAGCGACCAGGAGCGGATGAGATGCACATCTCGGCTGAGGCTCTGCCATGCCAGAAGGCTCTTCATATCCACGTGCAGCTGATGCCACAGTGCAACCAGGGCCTGGTGCTGGGCCTCCAGCCTGGCAGATCAAAGCCACCGTCAGGGATGTCTGGGGCCATTCCCACTGTCCACCCCTCTACATGCAGGCCCCCAGGCCACTCACCTGGTGACGGCCTCCTGGGCCTCCTGGTTGGGTGGGGGCACAAGGAAGCATACGGAGGGCACAGAAGCCTCGCTGCCAGAGCTGCTGAGCACCTTCCAGTGGGATGGCTGTGCAGGGCCCACCAGCTGGCACTGGTCACCCTTATGCATGGTCACCTAGGAGAGCCAGAGTCAGCGACAATGTGGCCATGCCCACACCCCCACCTGGCAACCTCCTTTTCAGGCCCACAGAGCCCAGCTCTCACCTCCACCTGCTTGTAGTCACACACGGCCAGCAGGGGCACACGGCCCCGCGAAGGGTAAGCTGGGTTGCGGGGCTTCAGCTGCACGATGGCCTTGGCCCTTTTAGCCAAACCAGAGAGGTGCCCCTTGTACTCATTCAGCTGCTCCTTCTCTTCCTGTGTGAAGGGGCGGTTTAGGACACACACAGCCAGCATCCAGATACAGACAGCATACACCCTAGCACCCCCAGAACTGAGATGGCCAGATCTGTGGATCCTTTCTCAGAGCTGGGGGTGGGGGTACCGAAGGCAGAAGGCATGGCTGGAACAGGCCCTGCTGTACCTCTTTCTTCCCAACCTAGGCTGGGTGTTCCACCCTAGGCCACCCACTGTAGTCTCCAGGGAAAGGGCAACAGCCTAGTTATACTCTGGACCCTGTGATATTCTTACCCCTGCTTCCTCACCTTCTGGCTACAAAATGTCAGCTCTTTCTCCTGTCTAGTCCCTCTGTGAGAACCAGGCCTCACCAAGGACTATCTAAGGCTGTGGGCCAGAGTCCTCCAGCAGGGGTAGAGTGGGGTGGAGGGTCCTATACCTCTTGCCCTGTCCCTGGCAGACACTGCGACTGAGGCATTGGCCTGTGCAGACCACAAAGCCAGTTCCTCTCTCCATTACTTCCACCCAGAGCACTGGCCCTCCTGGGCACACCTCTACCCTGCTCCATGGCCTGCAAATATCATGGCCAGCCCTCTACAGCCCTGCAGACTTTGTCCGCTCCAGACAATGGGCCAGAAAGCCAGTGTCCACCTACAATCAAATGTGTAGAACAGGGCCAGGGATATAGCTCAGCAGAAGCACCTGCCTGGCAAGCGCAAGGTCCTGAGTTCAATTCCCAGTACCAAAAAACCCAAAAACAAACAAACAAACAAAAAACCAGGAAAACGTGTGGGACGTCAGCTGATTCAGACCTCCATTCATGTAGGCTTCAGAGGTGAGGCTCACATAGCTTAAGCCAGCCATTTCCACCAGCCTCTCAGTTCATTGTTCTCCCAGGCCCTCCCTGCCCCAGTACAGACCCCACTCCAGCCCAGCTTCCCCTGTGCTCCTGCCCAAATCTGCCTCACCTGGGCATCTTGTAGCAGGTCCTCAAGTCGGGTGACAGTGATGGAGCGGTCACAGCTGTACTTCCTACGCAGCGTCTCCTGCAGCTTCTGCAGCTGCTCCTCAGCCTCCCGTACATCGGAGAAGAACTGGGGTGGTGGAAAGGGTTACAGTGGGCTGCCCTTGTCCAGGCCAAAGGGATGAGGCCTGGACCAAGGGGTGGCAAGGGACAGTCGTGGGGAGGATCCTGATCTCAATGCAGTGGGACAAAGTAAAGGAAGCATCTGGCATTGTCTGGGCAGCCACAGGAGGGTTAGGGCCCAAGCATCCTCCTGCAGTTAGGGGGCTCCTCCCAGGATCTGAGGCTGAGCACCAGGGAAGAGGAGGCTCCGGTTCTCACCTGGAAGTAGGCGGTGTTCTCCTTCAAGTGTGCCTCAATACAGCAACACAGCTGCAGCATCCAGCTCCACTGAGTCTGCAGGGCAGCCTGGAAGGACTGTAGAACAGAGCACCCTCAGGTCCTTCTTACACTCTCAGACCCAGGGCGGTCCTCCCCACAGCCCCTCCCGCATACCAGAGCTTAGGATAGTCACTCACCCCCAGGCCTACCTGACACAGGAGCCCCTTGCTTCCCCCTCCCCGGTGCTGTACTCTTCTCCTCACCTCCACTGTGGGCCGGGCAGGATGGTCCTCCCGCAGTAGCCGGTCTCCAGTGTTCTGTATCTCTTTGATTTTCTTTTCCTTTAGCTCCAGCTCACGCATCAGGGCCTGATACAGGGGCACAGGGTCTCAGGACAGGGTCAGGGTAGCCTGGGGTCTGCAGTCTCCCAGAAAATACAACCCAATTACGGTGCTGGTCTCTACAGAGTTTGGAGCTGGACGTCACTGGCCACCCAAGTGTCTCTCCACAGTGGGGGTAATGAGGCCATGAGCCGGGTACAGAAGATAAGAGGTGGGGAGGGTGTTTGTGGGACAGTTCTGGGGGACCAAGATGCCTCACCGAATAGCTCTCCTTCTTGGCAGCCATGTTGGTGTTGCGGTCACTCCAGTCGAAGCCCACCTCCTCTTCTTCCTTCTCATTGAGCCACATCAGCTCCTTGGTGGCAGCGGCCACAAAGCCATGAAGGCTCTCCAGGGCACGAAGCCGGGCCTTGGAGGAATTCTGCGGGCAGGGAATGTATCAGCAAGCTGCAGCCACCCATCTCCCCTAGCCCCACATGGCCCCTACACTTACCAGCAGCTTGGCATACTGCAGGTCCAAGCGACCCAAGCAGTCTCGGTAGGCACCCCGGGTGGCAGGGGAGAGCTGGCCCTACAGAGCACAAGAGGGGTGAGGCCTGCAGAGACTGGTACCTGGCCTACCACCCACTGTCCACCCCAGGGGTGCTGCCCACCTCGTCACTCCGTGCCCGCTCAATCTTGGCCCGGAATTCCTCAATGGACTGATGCAGGCCTCGGTGGCTGCCCAGCTGCGCCTCCACACTAGGCAAATCCACGCCCCACTCCGCACTGTCCACCCGGCGCTGGTTCTCCTCCACCCAGGCCAGCAGGTCCTGCAGGTAGCGCAGGGTGGAATCCTCCAGTTCCGGGCGCCTCTGTGTGCTCTGCAGGGTCACCTGGGTCACAGGGGCAGCCACGCCCGCTTTCAGCCGGAGGTTATACTCTGTGCGAATGGCCACGAGTCGCTCGTGCAGACGGTATACCCTGGGCAGCACAGGAATTGGGAGGGTCAGCTGGGCCCAGGTTTACCATCCCAGGTCACTTGGAGAAAGCACATCATGCCCCACCTGCGGTACATCTGCTCGCCCTGTGGGTGCCGCCCATCTTTGAGGGTTTGTACATCGTTGAACAGCAGCCGGATCATGCCATCAGCTTTGTCCAAGTCCCGTTCCACCTCCCCTGCCCGCTGCGGTGTCTTGCCTGAAGCCAGCAGCCGGACGTCCTGTAAGGTATTGCCTGTGATGAAGAGCCCAGCTGGCCCTTCTCCTCGATCACACAGCCCCCTGGCCTCCTTCCCCAACCTGAGACTCACACCTCAGCTGACTTGCTGCCTCAGGATCCTGTCTTTTTCTGCCCTTCCTGCCAGCCCCACACATCTTACTGACATGTGGACAAGCCTCAACAAGTCTGCACAATCTAGCTGTAGGAGTCGAGATCCAGTCAAAGCAATCTCATCAGATCAAAGATGGAGGCCTTTTATGATCTTTCTACAGGATCCAGTACCTCATCCCCCATCATCCACCCCTGCAATGTATCATCTTGACAGGACCTTGCTCAGGCCCCACAGGTACTCAGCTAGCAGTAGGGATAGGTGCTGTGAAGGAGGGGTCAGAAGGTAGAGTATCCTGCCTGGTACCCAGAAGCTAGCCCTGCCCTGAGTAAGAGACCAGAGTTGGCAGAATATCACAAGAGACGAGCTGGTCCTGGTTTTCCCACCCCAGTGCCCCACCCTGCCCACAGAGCCAGGGAGGCCATAAGCCTGGCTATAGGGCAGGACACTTGGGCTCCTCCCACCTCCCTCAAGGCCCGGTCCCACCCCTTGCTCCTCCCTTCTCATCCCTTTCCTCTTCCCCTTGTCCCTCCCCCTCACCGACTGCAGCAGGGCGTCGGCCTGATTCAGCTGCTCTTCGCACAGCCCAGCCTCCATCTGTAACTTGCTCACAATTCGCTGAAGACACTCCAGCCTGCAACCCAGAGCACCCCTGAGACCCGTGGTGGTTTGGGGGGGGGAGCCTGCTGCCACACTCAGTGTTGGTGAGCAGTTTTCCTCAGCTCCAACCTCCCTGCTTGCCTGGGGCCCAATGTCCTTCTTGCCTGAGGCGAGCTCAGGTTCCCCAGCCTTGGGGGGGAATTTCCTCCTCAGGCAGTGACTCATCCTCGGGCGGCTCCCCTGCAACCACAGGGCCCCACCCACCACCCACTGCCAATTCCCCACACTACCCACCTCTCGAACTCGCTCCGGAGTTGCTTTTCCCGCTCCAGGATGGCCACATGCAGCTTGCCCCACTCCTTCTCCACATCCAGGGGGTGGTAGCCGGGAGGCACCTTGAGCTGACCTGCTTGCACTGCACCCTGGGAGCCGGGACAGAACTCAGTCCTGAGTTATACACAGTGGGCATGCAGGGTCCTCAGGCCCCCAGCCCACCTAACCTAGAACAGCCCTGGTCCTAAAAGCTTGAAAGGCAGGCACTAGCAGTGCAGAATGCCCAACCCACTTCTGCAGGGGATACTTCGTCTACCTCCCCAAGGGACATCTCATTCACCTCCATAAGGAACACTACACTCACCTACCTGAAGGCACCTCACTCACCTCCAGGGACTGGTAGATGCCCTTGGACCGGTTCTTGTCAGCCTCCTTGGCTGGAAGCTCTGTCTCCTTAAACTTCAGAAACTGGCACCACAGGATCTGTGGGGACAGGGGTGTTAGGAGCCGTGCCAGGATAGGCAGAAGACCCTGGCCATGTGGGCAGGCCCACCTCTATCTCTTCAAAGCTGGAGGGGAATTTTCGCTCCTCAAAGGCAGCAGTGTGGTGCCTGATCCACTGTAGCAGCAGCAGAACCAGCTCCCGGTACTCCTGCCAGCGGAGCTGCAGCTCCTGTGGACACACGAGCAGTCAGGGGCCAATGGGGCTGGACCTGCCTCCCACTGTCCCCAGGCCACTACTCACGTTGGCCCTCACCCCGTCCTGTGCACCAGGCACACGGGGCATGGCATCATAAAGGGATGAGACGTAGGTGATGATGGACTTTTCATCAGGCTGTGGGACATCGACATCTGCAGGGAAGGGTTGGGTCAGAGGGGCCTGTGAAGCCTCAGAGAGGCAAAAGGAGGAGAGGCCAGCAGCTCGTACCCTCGGGATCCAGAAGCCGAGTCACGCCCAGGTCCCGCTCTGCCACAGAGAAGGCCTGGTCCAGGTTCTCCAGGTTAGTCTGGTGATACACTTTATTCATGTCAATAAGCATAGGTCTGCGGACAAATGGGCACATGAGGCAGACTGGATGGGGGCAATGAGGCCCACTGATAGGCTGGCACAAGGCAAACTCCTCCACATAACCTGGTAAACATGGAGCCCTGATCCTATACTTGTCCAGTCCTCTAATACCCCCAATTCTGCCCACATGAGCAGACCTGAAAGAACCCTGCTACCCCCATTCCCCAAGAGGCCTCCAATGGGCACAGGCTTGCTGCCCTGAGCAGAGGGTACAGTCAGCCTGAGGTCCCTGCAGCCTGCCCAGCTGCCAAGCCCTTCTGAGGTGTTCATGTGAACAGAAGCTGTACCCCTACCCCCACAAAGGCCTTAAGGACCTGGAAGCTCTTCTGAAGATCCAGGAGCAAAAAGGCTGGGCCCAGGAGAAGCTGGGCCCTGCTCCCCGGCACCTTCCAGAGACAGCTGGCTGGCACCCATCCCCATGGCCACCAAGTTCCTGTCAGTAGAAGACACCCCTCCTGCCACCCTCTTGGCCCTAACTTGTTTGAAGATGCCTCAGTTGTGGCGCCTCCAACTCACAGTCCCCTCTGCTTCCCTGGCCACATACTTGTGCCGATGGATGATGGCATTGAAGAGGCGGCCGTCACGCCAGCTGGAGGTGAAGTTGTCACAGCGCAGGCCCTGGTAGCCCTCTACCATGCGCTGTGACCACAGCAGCAGCTTCTCTTTGGCTGTCATGTCCTCCGACTGCCCACTCACCTGGATGTCTGAGATCTACCCCACATGGAATAGAAGGCAGAAGTTCAGCTCTGGCCACCCACCTGCCCAGTTGTCCCCTCCCACCGGGTACCCATGACCACCTGAATGTGGATAGGTGTGGCTCAGCACCCAACACAGGGTCACCAGGCCCCCTTTGAGGCAACTCCCAGTTCAAGGAGCCACTGGGAACCACCATATATCAGTGCCACAAACCCAGGCCACGACAGACAGCAACTACCACAGAGTAAATCAGAACCTTCCACTCCCGCTAGTAGCATGTGGTGGGAGGTGAACCCAGCCTGGGCTCCCCTTAGTGCACCCTACACTCCCAGTGGCTGGCACAGAGTAGTGGATGGGCAGTGAGCATAAGGACTGAGACCATCAAAACTGGCCCAGAACCCCTAGGCCTGCAAAAGACTGCTGCACTGAGGGTAGCGTAGATCAAGGATCTCAGGCACTGCAAGCAGGAGTTGGGGTGTTTCTAGTGGGTGGGCATAGCACGTGTGCCTGGCACTTTATCCGTTTTAGGCCTGGGGTCTGCTGGGAGCACATCCATTGGCGTGTCCCTAGCTGTCTGTCTGAGGGCCTGCCAGCTGTGTGACTCAGCTGCCGTGCCAGCCTGGCTCTCCTGCTCAGATCTCAGATTTGCGGCTTCCTGTGTGGCTAGCACAGGCAACGAGTGAGTCAGCCAGGCCAGCCCCTACAGCTCCAGAAGCTTCCCCAGGATAGCCAGCAGCAAACACAGTCCTCCAAGGAGGCTCTATGGGCCCTGCCCAGCTGGGGCCAGAGGGCATGGGATAGGCAACTCTTGGAAAGCCTGGGACCTTGGGCCACAGAACCAGCATAGGGATGGGGCTGACAGGAAGGCTTCCAGGTACTACCATTCCAAGGGTGCCTCCTCCAGGCCCTACACAGCCAGAAAGTGGGCCAGCCCACCACCCTAAAGATCCCTGGGGGGCAGCCACTCTACCTGGAAGTGCAAGATGATGGTCCAGATGAGGCCAAGGGTCAGCTTGGGGTTGCCATCAGCAATATCATCATTCCTGATATTCACCAGCTTCACCTGTGAGCAAGTGGCTCTCAGTCACAAGCCACAGAGCAGCAGCTCAGAGAGGGCACCTGGGGTCTGGGGCAGCCTTACCTGGCGGTGCCGGAGGTAGTCCAGGGCAATCTGGACATTCTGCAGCTTGTGGAAGCGCATCCTCCCCTTCTCCCGGGGCTGAGACAAGGCACGGCATGGTCAGTGTCCATACAGCAGCTGTTACCCCCAGGGACCACTCCTCAGTACCCCCAAAGCAGCTGCTGCAAACGAACCAAGGGTCTTCCCCAATGGGGCAGTAGCCCCTGCTACAACCCAGGTTCACCCACCACAGCTAGGACAGGGAGGCTACCAGCCTAGCGGACAGGCCCAGGCTCAGCAGAGACTTGGGAAGCCAGTGACCCCAGCTGTGGGAAAGAAGGAAAGAGGTGGAGAGGAGACAATAGCCAGGAAGCTGTGGGTGCAGGGCAGTGGCATTGAAGGGGGTCCTCCTGCCTGGCAATGGTGGCTACTACAGCTTCTGGTGGGTCCCAGCCCCAGCCCCAGGCAGAGCAGCAGGCAGGACCATAGGCAGCTAGATGCACAACCATCTGCCCACCCCAGAGCCAGATGTGGGCTGGGCTGGATTGGCCACCAGCTCCAGATGAGCTGGGCTCCACATCTCAAGAGAGCCCACGTGCCACCACTCACCAGGCACAACCACTCACCAGGCGCAAGCTCCTGATTATGTCCCGCTCCCTCGGCTGCCCAACCAGAGCAGGGCAAAGGGTAAAGGGCAGAGATCAAGATTCAGAATCCAAGCAGCAGAGAAATCAAAGCAGAGCAGAGCATGAGGTTACTGGGTTAAGGCTCCAATGCAGAGGACAGCAAAGGCCAGAGCAGCCTGTGGCAACGGGATCGTAGCCACCCCCAGGCCAGGCCTTCCATGTGAAACAGAAACCCTGGACCAGGAGATGCACTGGAGGGGGAGGGGTGAGGCCAGGCTGCTTCCAGGGAGAAGGCAGGAAGAGCCAAGCTAGACGTAGAATGTAGTCAGGAAAGGGCCCAAGGAGGGAAGACAGGCAGGGATGGGTGTGTACGACTGTGTGTGTGTGTGTGTGTGTGTGTGTGTGTGTGTGTGCGCGTGCACATACCAAGCTGTCCCCAGAGAGGACCTCCAGCAGGGAGATGAGGTTGTGGCCATCTCGGAGATCTTCGTACAGGTCACTGATGTGCCTCTGGGCCTGTGGGGACAATGGGGCTAGGGTGACCACAAATTCTCCATGGGCCCCTAAAGCTGGGGAAGGGTAAAGTGTAAGGCACAGTCCCGGAAGGAAGAGGACGGGACACAGAATATGCCCCTGTCCTACACAGGTACCTACCTCTGCCCTCCAGTGCTACAGCAGAGCCAGATCAGAAGAGGAGCAAGAGGAGCAAGCGTGGAGAAGATAGAAAATAACAGGTTTCAGAGATGAAAGGGGAGGACGGCAGTGTGAGCACACAGGAGGCGGGGGCCACAGGTTGGAGTCACCTCCCCCCCCACAAGCCGCCATCACAAACCTTGATGAGGTGTTTGTTAACCCACTTGGTGAAGGTTTTCTTCTGGACACGGTCCCGCTCATCTGGAAGAGACAAGG
>RJWT010051951.1:0-10629 GCA_004365215.1 Cuniculus paca
TTCATGTTGCTTTAAAACATGTTATAAGATTTTTAGAAATATTTAGGCAAATTAATATATCTATAAAATATTTTACTTCATCTATCTCTCTCCAAATTCTATTCACACCATATAAACAATATTCATGGTTTAGTGTGTGTTTTTCATAATCTTCTCTATTCAACCATTTAATCTCAAAACACATAAAATCACACACAAGACATTTTTGTCACTTATGCAAAAATGGTGTATATTATTCCTTTGGCTTTTCAAATTCAATCCTTGCATAGTTAAGTTCTTCCTAAACCACTAGTACTGAGTGGAAAAAATATTAGACTATGTAAGCATTCTTAAGTGCATTACCATGTACCAATAATAAATAAAATGTTAAAGGAAGGTATACAGAACAAACAAAGCAGGATGGGGCATCTAATAGTAGATTACATGGAAAGGAAACCATTTTGAGCAAAAATTTGCAATATGTATAAGTAATTCTATGCAAAAAATGGTAGAATATGAGTATAGAAATAAAGAGGGAAATGTTGAAATTGAAGGGTTGTATTGGAAAAAAAACAACTTCTGGAACTACAAGTCCTAAATTATCTCAGGAAAACTTGGGACAAGTGAAGGTGGTGTGAGATGAGGTGTATTATAAATACTTCAAGCTTATAGGGAGGAACCAGAGCAGTAAGAAATTGAAGACTCTTGAGAGAGAAAATATATGAATTTAGAAAGAAAAGGTAACTATATATACAGATATCAAAATTAACAAAGGGTTGAATAGTAGTATCTACCAAAAAGGAGAAAGAATGAGTCTATAAATTAAAATAAATACAAACATGAAGCAATATGGAAGAGTAAAATGAAATAAGGAAGTTTTTACATTAAATATGAATATTCTTAATGATTCTTCTAGAAGTCAGAGACCATAAAATTGGCATAAACCTCAAACCTAACCTAACAATAGTTGTTTGCTTTTTATAAGGCAATAAATTTAAAATGCCATGACAATGCAGACTGAAAATGAAGATAACAGCAAGACTTCTAGACTAGAAATCAGAAACAAAGTGCTAATATTAATACTACAAAAGATGGCATTTTAAGCTGATAGCAACAGAAAGCATTAAAGAACAGATTTAATTAAATTGTTCACATTAAAAAAGAAAACACTATATTCAAAAATTCTTGTGCATCAAAATGCACAGCATCTAAATATGTGCAAAGCAAAAACTGTCAGTAATGTAAGAGCACTTAAAAATTAAGTAGAATTTTAGTATATTTCATTTAGAATTAAGAACATCACATGTTAAAAAATCAATAAAACAGCAATCAAACAATATATTCAATAAATTGTATTATGTATGCATATATTAATATTTGCAGAAAAATATATACTGCAAGTGTTTCTAATATTTAATCTATAAAAACCATCATAATTAATAAATAGAAGTAACTGATTGCAAATTACCCTCCTAAAACAAAAGTAAAAGAAATCCTACACAATTTAAAATTAAGCAGTAGTCTCATAAATAATACTGGCCATTAAAAAAAATAAAAAGCAAGTAGGCAAGCTTAATGCCAGAAAACACAGGAAAAAATTGTATGTATGACTTCAGGTTCGCTACAGAACACGTGAACACCCACACATAGAGGAAGTTGGACAGAAATGAATTTATCAATCATAAGAAGTTATGAAAGGAGCAGAAATATTCCAGGAACTAAAAAGGATTTGGTAAAGAGCTAAAATTAACTGGTTAACAATAAATAATAGAAAATCAGTCTGAAGTTCCTTTTTTGTAGAAAATAACAAAATTCATAGTCTTTTGACTAATTAACATAAATGTTAACAGAAAAGCAAAAAATTTACAAATTCATGAGAGGTGTATACAAAAAGTTTAATGGTTTTGGACAATTTTATGATAACAAATACAAAACCTAGAAAAAATGCGTAATTTCCTAGAGGAAACTGTAATTACCTACAATTGTAGTAAAAAAAAAAAAAGGAAAATAATTAAATTCTAACACTAAAAAAGGTTTTAAATAAGTTCTTAGCAGTTTGAGACATTTTACCAAAATTCAATAGCAAGAACAATTTTAAACAGCAAAATTTTAAAACAATTCCCATTAGGATCAAGAACAAAATAGCAGTGTCTGTCATCACCATTATTGTTCAACATTGTTTAATAAGCATTACTTTAAAAAAAAGAATGGCTTGTAACGATATAAAATCATAGATTTGCAGGTGATATTTTATGTAAAGGAAAGCAAGACATTTATAAAACTGTACTTTATGTTGACTAGTTAAATAATAAATGCTTTTAAATGCTCTAAAAATTTCATGAATTTCTTGCATACTATAAAGATGAACATTAAGGATTTCTTATAAATAAGCAATTATTAGCCTAAATTTAAAGTGCACCATAACTGGAATCAAAATATTTTGCATTCTGGCATTCAATGCTTGAAAAATAATCTATGCCTATTACATAAGTTTTATCTATAAGAGACTATTGATATTTTTCATGGAGAAACTAATGGTGCTCAAAATTTTATGCAGGTTGGATCATTGCCTGACTGTATTTGAATTTAGAAAATTTTCTCTGTTGAAAAAAGTGACCTTATTTTACCTTTTGTGGAATTAGAGATTGAGAAATACAGGCAGCTGGCAACTGTAAATCATTGGGGATTTTTTTTTTCTAACCAAAATATTCACTAATGATTTTCCTTTTTAATTTACATTTTTACTTAGTTATCAATTTAAAATAGCTGTTTTAAGATGTTTTACATAAAATTTATGATAACCACAACAATATCTACAGTATATATATATATATGTATATATATATATATATATATATATATATATATAAAATCAAAATATATTACTATGAAGAAGTCAACAGATCACAAAGGAAAACACCAAAAGAAACAAAACAAAAAACAGAAAATAAGACTGTAAGAGATGTTGAAAACAAGTAACAGAATGGTAATATTAAATTCTTCCCCAAGTATTTCAATTATAAATGGATTCAATTTCTTAGAAGGCACTGAATGTTTGAATTGATTTTTTTAAATGAAAGAAAGCAAAACATGATCTAACGACAGGTTTTACAATAGACTCACTTTAGATCCATGGACACACACAGGATGAAAACAAAAAAATGAAAAAAGACGAAATGACTGCCCAATGATAGCAGGAATAGCTGCACTTCAATCAAATAAAACAGACTTTAAGTCAAGGGACAAAAGAAGTCATTATGTAATCACTAAAGGATCAGTTCATCAAGAAGATAAAATAATTGTAAATATCTATGCAATGAACATCAGAGCACCTAAATTCATAAATGAAACATTAAGAGATTGCAGAGAAAATTAGTAGGTTTTAAAAATATGTCACTTTTAGTAATGAATAGAGTGGGTAAACAGAAAATCAATAGGGAAACAGACCACTATAAGAGACATGTACAGAAAATTAAACACATGAGCAGCAGAATACATATTTCTCTCAAGCACACAAAAGTGTTATCCAGGAAAAGTTAGATCACAAAACAAGCAAATTTAAGAAATTATTACTTACCTTTGCTGAGCTCAATAACATAAAACTATAAGTCAATAAGAAGAAAAGTGAAAAATGCACAAATATATGGAAATTAAGTGACACACTTTTAAACAATCAATGGGCTAAAGAAGTAATTAAAAGGGGCATTAGGAAATGTTTCAAACAAATTTTAAAAACATACCATATACTATAATTTATGAGGTACAGTAGAAATAGTACCAAGGAATATTTCTAGCATTAAAAAGAGAATGATCTCAAATAAATGACAAAATTTACACTTTAAGGAATTAGGAAAAGAAAGAACAAAGTAAGCACAAATTTAGGATGAATAAAGAAATAAATATTAGTGAAAAAAATAATAGATTTAAAAACAAAAAGAATTGAAAGTAAGATTTGACGGTTTAAGAAGGTGAACAAAATTGACAAACTCTTAGCTATGCTAAGAAAACAGAGAGAAGCCTTAAAATCAGAAAAAAGCAGGAATATTACAAAAGTGACAGCTATATCACAGAAGTAAAAGATTGTGAGACTGCTATAAATAATTATATACCATCACAGTAACCTAAAAGAAATTAATAAATTTTCACAAACATATAAGCTACCAAGACTAAATCAAAAACAGAAAAACCAAATAGACTAAAAATGAGTTAAAGAAATTGAATTAACAATCAATCTTCCAATAAAGAAAAAGTCAAGACCAGATGGTTTCATTGGTGAACTCTGTCAAACATTTAAAGAAGAATTAACACCAATTTTTCCCCAAAATTGAATACAGGTATTCGTCATTTGACGACCTACTTGGTTAAGGACTGTTCAGATTTAAGGTTGAGTTTCGCTATTTTGACTTAAGACCTGTCCTTTTTTGGGGGGAGGGGTACTGTCCTGCACATCTTGTTTATAGAGGCGCAATGTCTTTTTTTGGTACAGTACACTTTGTTTATACAGTACTGTATTTTGCAGATTGTACAGTACTGTAGTTTTATGTTCTGTTATACATTACAGTACTGCAGGTAAGAGTTACTCAAATAAAAGCAAAGTCATCAAGTTGGAGTTTCTTTTGACTATTTCTTTGTTCTGAATATTGTAATGTACATTCTATAAACAATTTCTCATTTAGCGACCAATTCAATTACTGACATAGTCGCAGGAATGCACCTTGGTTGTTAAACAAGGAATGCCTGTACTTCCAATTTCATTTTACATGGTCATATTACTTTACCCTCGTATTAAAGTCAAAGACACTACAAGACAAGAAAACCACAGGCTAATATCTTTGATCAGCACAGATAAGCACTACTCAACAAAATACTAACAAAGTAAATTCACTAGCACACTCAAAGAATCACATACCTGTATGGCATTTACTTCTGAGATGCAAAGAGGGTTCTGCCTTGCCAAATTAATTAATGTGATGCATCAAATTTACAGATGGAAAAATAAAAATCACTAGATCATTTTAATAAATGCAGAAAAAAAGTTTTGAGAAAATTCAACATCCTTTCATGATAAAAAAACTCTCAAAAAATTAGTACTGGAGGAATTTATCTCAAGCCCTATATGAAAAGCCACCACCTAACACCATGTACAGTCATGAAAACTTCATAACTTTTTCTCTAAGATTATTGGCAAAATAAGAATGCCCAATCCCATTACTGTTCAACATAATATCTAAAATTCCGGCTAGATTTAGGAGGACAGAGTTGTAAAAAAACCTTGAAGCCACAGTAAAATTATCTCTACAGATGACGTATTTATAGATGTGGAAGATTCTAAAGACCCAATAAACAAAATGTGAGATCTAATAAATCATTAATTGCAGGAAGGCCAACCTAAAGAAATCAAGTGTATTTCTTTACACTAACAGCAAGCCAATTTAAAAGAAAATAATTCTACTTACAATAGCCACAAAGAAAATAACATACTGAGTAATAAACTTAATCAAGCTATTTATGGGAAGGTATTTCTATTTATTTCTTTTATTTTTCTCCATTTATTCCAAAACAGAAATACACTTATGGATGCTTAGTTGCTTCCTTTTGTCTATTATTATAATACACAATTTTGTAATAATACTCATTTTAAATGCATTGTTTTAAAGATTGCTTCAAATTTCATGTATTAGATTCACTCAAATCCATTTTAGAACTTGGCAAGTTTAATCAAAATGAAATTATCTTGGTATATGGTATGAAGAGCTTAATTTTTCTATAATAGACTGCTTTGTAGAATCTAAATAAATTGTTTACATAGTTGTAATCTAAGATGCATAATTAGGCATGAGATTACTAAATTACTTATGTATTCATTGAAATGTAAACATGTATTGCTCACTTAATATTTTAAGATGCTGCATCAATTTATATTTTCACAATGGCTGCTTAGCAACTATTTCCTTAGTTCCTATTTACAGTTTCATCAATTGAAAGAGTACAAATAAAATGTCTTTATTGATTTAATTTGCAATTTAAGTATTACAAGTAACCATTTTTACCTATGTGTACTAGTCATTTGTATTTTGCCACCTGATAGCTGCTTTGGAATGTAGTTTTTGTTCCCTTTTCTCTTGAGAGTTTTTCCTTTTTCAATTTTGTAAAAAATAGTTGAAAATATTGATTATTGGTTTCATATTTTTAAACATTAGTTCAATGCTTAATATTAAATATTTTGCAAATATTTTATTCCAGTCTGTCATTTGATTTTTAACTTTCTTAGTGCTATCTTTTCTCAGTCATTCAGAAATTTTTAATGTTTAAATTTTCAAACTGATATTTGCTTTATAAATTTACTCTTAGATAAGGCTTGTTTTAAGAAGTCTTTCCTTGAGCCAAGATTAATGTTTCTTAAAAGCTTTCCTGCTTTTTCTTTCAGCATTTTTTTTAGTTTAACAACTGCCCCTTTAAAATACAAGTATCTTTGTATTTTTTGTACTGTTGTATATTTATACTCAATTTATTTTTTTTCATAGAGAAGAGAACTATGCATCTACACAGAGGAAATTATGCAAAAATGCTGAATGAGAATAATGTGTGCATTCTAAAATGTTTGAGTACCTAGATTATTAAAAATACTTTATTCTGGCTCATCAAGATGCTGACCTTTGAACATCAGTTTGAATATTTGGGAGATGACTGATGGAGTTGTAGAGTCGAAGGAATAGCACAAAGCTAAATGATCAATCTGTTAGCTTCTTATTACTGTAGAAAATATCTTAGTTAATTGTGATAGAGAAAAGGTTTATCTTGGGTCACAGTTTTGAAGTTTCAGCTACCCCTGTTGCTTTTGAGCCTGGGTGAGGTGAAACATCATGGAGGGAATGCGTGGAGACCAAAGCTGTTTCCCACCCAGCTGGAGCATAAGAAAGAAAGCGTAAACCGCTCTCCTTTAAAGCCACATTGTCATGCTCTCATTGATTTTAAAACATCCCACTAAGTTTCATTTCTTGAAGTTTTCACCACCCCCCCAAGAGCTCCAAACTGGTGATTAAAATATAAACGTGGTTTTTTGGGGAAAAATCTGGTTGAGAATGGTAGGAGTCAGTTGTGACTTTGGTATTGTTAACACCACTGATAGAAATGATAATGTAGGTCCCTAGGAAGGTGACCACTGATAGAAATGATAATGGAGGTCCCTAGGAGGTCAGCAGTGATGTCATAGTGAGAGAAATCTGAACTTGTCTTAGTTACTTTTCTCTCATTGCTGAGAAAAAATACCCAACACCCAAAGTTAAAGGAAGAAAAGGTTACTTAGCTCACAGTTTGTGGAGGTTTCAGTCCATAATCAGCTGGCTCCAAGGCAGGGTGGCATGGCACAGAGGCAACATTTCAAGGCAGCAGAAGACAGCAGAAACATCAAGAGCTAAATGGGGGTTGGGGAGCAAGCCTCTTTTCCTTTCTTATATTGCATGAAGGCTACCTGCCCTTGGGTGGGTGTAGCACTCACACCTTCTCCCTGCCCTCCTCTTTTTTTTTTTTTTTAATTTTCCCTGTTCTCCTCTTGCACAGGCTCAAGATATTTACAAAGTGAGGACCCTGAGCTCTTGCTGAGTCAGTTAGTTAAACTTCTTAACTTCTCAATTTATCACAATCTATCGACCATTGCAGAACTCTTGATATTTTGGGATGAAAATGTCAGTTTACCTCTGTGTTCTTCCTGTTGAAAACCCATGAGCCTTATCTAACTGTGAAAGGAGAGACAGATAAAAGCAAAAACCAAGAGGCTGGGGATTTAGCTCAGCGGCATAAATGCCTGCTTAGCAAGAGCGAGGTTGTGAGTTCGATCCCTGGTACAAAAAACAAACAAACAAACAAACAAATGGCAAATTCCAAATGTGAGATATTTTAGAAAATGCCTACCTAGTACTTCTTCAAAACTGTCAAGATCATCAAAACAAGAAATGTTGGAGAATCTGTCTCATCTCAGAGTAACTTAAAGATAATTAAAGACAATCCTGGATAATATTCTGGAAAAGAAAAAATGTGTAAGGTAAATCTACAGAATCTGAATGAAATATGAACTTTGTTAATGGTAAAGTATCAATATTGATTCATTACTTGTAATCCATTGATGTAACATAATGTAAGGCAAACTGGATATGCTATTACCAAATATCTTAAAAATTTTTCTGTAACTCTGGAACTACCCTCAAATTTTAAAAAAATTTAAAAGCAATGTAGACTTATTTCAAAGAATTGGCTTATGGTTGATAAATTATTTAAAGAAAACCTTGACTTCCTCAAATACCTTTAATATCATATTGACAGTTTCTTGTAAAGATGATGAATTTGTGATTAAGTGGATACACATATACCTGTAAACATTAATTATATTTTAATATAAAAGTTTAATAAATGTGAGTCCTGTTTTTAGAAGTAGAGGAAATAATCATACCAATTTCTTCAGGAAAGTAAGAAAATACCCTTTGTTTAAATCAGATTGGGAATCCTGCTGTGTTTTCTGTTCCTCACCTACTAAAATGTAGAAGAAAGTAAAATAATTTTTAAGAAGTATTTTTGGGAACTAAGCATGGCGGCATATATCTGTAAACCCAACTACCTCATGAGACTGAAATAGAAAGATAATGGTTTAATTAGCATTGTATTATCAATAGGACAACACAAGGAGACTGTCTCAAAATAAAGTTTAAAAAAGGAATGGAGATGTAGATCAGTGGTAGATCTCTTGTGTAGTGTGTGCAAGGCTCTGGGTTTGAGCCCTAGTACTGGAGAAAGTGGGGGAGGAGCAGAGGGTAGAGGGGTACTTGCTACTGATTAAACTGATGGCTTGGATTTCTCTAAGAATATCATAGGCTTTCGTACAATTTATGAAAGTGTTAGAGAAGCAGTGTTTTGATGACAAGGCATTTTAGAAATGAGTATTGAATATATCTTCATAATTGTTTTCGAGGATATATTTTAAACTCAATGCTTCAAAGGCATTGCACAAAGCCATGTGCTATCCAGATAGATGTGAAAAATGGGGGCATTATTTCCAGAGAAACTGTAATTCAGCTATTAATTTTATAACTAAAAGAGGATTATAGTTTATGTTCTGTGATTTATCACAACCATCACCTGAACCTTGCACAAATTTTTTAATAAAATAAGAATTGAAAAAATAGAAGTCAAATCATTCAAGGTAATATGTTTTTAAATTCCATATTGATACAGATTTTATCACAGCGATACACAGGGACTTGCGGATTATGTACAGCTCTACTGAGAAATAAATGAACTTGTCAGCTTCATCATATACAGCTACCAAAATGAATACATTGGGAATAATATTTACATTTTGCTTCTATCTTCCATGATTCCTTTACATATAAAAAGATTATGGTCATGGAGAACAAGGAAAATCAATATTCATTTGCAGTATTCTTGGAAAAATAAGTCAAATCTTTTTTTATAACTTTATTCTGTAATTTACTGCTGTTTTCTTTCAAGTTTATATTCTTGCTTAAATTAATAACTCTTTAATGAAATATTTTTGTTTAGATCCTTTCTTGTTTATTGATAAATACCTTTCTATTTTCAGTGCATGAAATTGCAATTTATTTTTGCTCCTGCATCTTTTGAAGTTTGTTTTTCTCCATTTGGTGTTTTTATCATAACTGGAAAAATTCACTAATGTACATCCCATGTTATAAAACATCTCATAAAATTACCTAAAAGTTACATCTTCTTCAAGGGATCATTGATTTTAGCATTTAAAATAGAAGTTCTACATACAGCTCTAATTGTGTGTCAAAATAAAGTTATTTACTTCCAGGTATGTAAGTGTATGATTTTCTGGCTTCATTCTAGGACAAAAGGCCTACTTTCATTCAGCATAGTTTAGTTAGTATAAATGATACCTACCCCAAAATTTTATGATTAATTTTTTTTATAGCAGCAGCTCAATTCTTGCTCACACAGGGTAAAACAGAGTAGCTGTTGGTATGCTTATCATCCATGAAGGTCATTTCACATCTCATTTATTATGTGAATAAAAATTGACAATTGTTTTTCTGAAATGATATTGTTAGGAAGAATTGTGAAAAAAAAGTCAAAGGAAACTGCAACAGCGTTAGTAAGTTTCCAGATTACTTTTATTTGACTATTAATTTTTGCAAAAGCTGCCAGTGCATTCATGATGAAAGACTATATACCTAGTCATACCACCCAGCTTTAAGCTAGAAGTGAAAATGGGAGCAATAAGAACAAAAAACCTAGTGAAATGAAACTTCTTTAGCCATTTTTATCTAGTAGAGACATTTAATCATTACTTATGCTCAGGTAAAACTCAGGTGGAAAATGACAGAATTTGATGCAGGGGTTTGTTCCCTAAGGAAAAAGAAAAATGCAAACCCAAAATGAGATTTCAAAGTAAATATTTAGAATGAACAATTATCAGAACTCTGCAGAGTCGATTTTATTTCATTTGAGATATCTTCAGATAATCTCTCTGAGTTGTTTCTTCTCACTATAAAGAACTTTTTACAGTTACTATTAACTCCCTGTGCTTTCAGTGTGCACAGGTTAAACACCATTAGGTTCTTGGGAAATCTTATACCTGCTGGTTCTGATGGCTTTATATTATCCTGTTGTTTTCTA
>RJWT010051952.1:0-10631 GCA_004365215.1 Cuniculus paca
CTAACAACTAGAAAATTTAAGTTTTTAAAGATAGCATTTACTATAGCACTAAGAAAAATAAAAAGCACTATGTGTAAAAATAAATGGGAACGAAACAGTACAAACTCTTGTACTATAAGCTGCACTGAAAGACATTAAGAACTAAAAAATGGAGAGAGTTACTATATTTATGGATAGAAAGACCCAGTGTCATAATGATGTCACTCTCCTTAAATCAGTCTATAAATCAAATGTAATGCAAACCAAATCTTAAAGAGTATTTTTCTCGAACCTTAAAAGATGATTATAAAATCAATAGGAAAGGGTCGGGGATATAGCTCAGAGGCACAGTGCCTGCTTGGCAAGCGTGAAGTCATGAGTTCGATTCCCAGCACCAAAAAAAAAAATAGATACAGAAGACAAAAGGCTAAGGAAAGGCAAGACATTTTTGAAGGAGGACATTGTAGGGGGACTGTCCTGAAAAACACAAAGGCTTATCATGAAGTTCAAATAGTAAACTACTATGGGCAAAACAGTGGACGAAGCATACACCTACAAGATGACTCTAAGTTCCAAAACTTATTTCTCCACATGAAAGAACATTAGAATAAATTTCTACCTCACACCACATATATGCACACATACACACTCCACATGGATTACTGACTCTAAATGTGAATGGCAAAGACATAAAGCTTTCAGAAGATAATAAAAGAGAATATCTTCATGGCATCAGGACTTTTTTTTTAACGCTTTCTTAAACAAGACATAAAAAGTGTCAACCATAAAAGAAAAGATTGATAAATTCAACTACACTAACATGAAGAAGTTAGATAGCAGAAGGTTGGCAAGAATTCAACTTCTACGTGGTCTATAAATCCATTCAGCTTCAAAAAAGGAATAAATTACAGTAACCTTTTTGCATTCATTAGGACTGTGTTCTAACAATACTTGCCATGTCTCAGATGCAGCCTATGGTTAGTCTGCCGCTGACTTGATCCACAATTGAATTACTAGCACTTCTGGTTTAACCTGAGTATATCGGGATGGCTACAGTTCATGTTTAGAACTTCTGTAAGCATGCATTTAGCACTGCTCAGAATAATGTGGCCACAGTTCAAGACAAGCACAATCACAAGCCATTGTCATCAAATACAGGCACCACTAAGGAATCACCGGGAGTAGCTAGACACAGCATCTCTTCCTTACCTGTGTGCTCTTTGTTATATTTATGATCATTCTCATCACAAAGTTCACTCTTGTTGTTAATGAATGGGGTGTAATTACTACTCTCAGAACTACTAGGGGAAATCTTCCAGCAAAAACAAAGACAGAAAAATCTAGTAGATCCTCAGTGTGATCACTTTCTAAGCCCATGGGAAATGCTCATCTGTTATCTCCTACAGTGCCATGATTTAGTACCAAAAGCCAACAACAGCAAGCCTGTAAGTCCTCTTTCTCCTCTTATTCTTCCTAGCATGCATTCTGCACCAATATTTTGCCATGCACGCCACATGTTGATGTGTGTACAGCAGTAACCCATGAATATAGGTAGAACAATAAAAGGAAAAAACGTCGCACAAATACGACTCATGCTTCAGATGGCACAAACATTTTCAAGAGGATGTCCCTCACATACATCAAGAGAGATGCTCATGTAGGCAGGAGAGTGCTAATTGCAACTCTCCATTGAGGACGGTAAGTTATTTCTTGAGGACTCCAAGGACAGGACCCTCATAAACCTTCAAAGTATTTAGTGTCAAAGTATAGAGTAATTAATTAGCATTGTAACTTATAAATTTCCTTTTTCATTGAAATCATTTATATTTACAATTTATATAATGGAAGTGGACAGCTCCACTGAGTCAACTATCTGAGGACAGATTTGGATAATTATTGTTAATGATTCTAAAAGATGCCAATAAAACACTGAAACAACTTAAAACAGTTACTCCTTACTCACAAATCCCTACTACAAAGTAAAGAACTGCCGCAAAAAATAGTGCTCACATTCACTGACCACAAAATATTTCAATATTGTCTATGGAAAACAATTAATTTACTCTAATCCTTTTACCCACATTTACATAATAAACCACAGGACATTACATCCATTTAATTCAATTCAGCAGAAACTTACTATATTCCAGACTCTACAATTAAAAGCAAAACTATGTATCTTTTCTTAAATGTCCTTTAGTCCAGGGCAATTATTGCATAAAATAATATTTCTTTTTATTATCTATGGAGGAATTAACTAGAAACTGAATGAGCATTCAATGGAATTTTGTTTATGTTTATTCTTCTGAAAAGCATTGTCTAAGGAATTACATGGAATGATGAACATCAAATTTGGTATGATTCCATCTGGCAGAAGAGACATGATCAGGAAGAAACGACAGAGGCCTCCACTGTATGTGTAGTTTCATTGCATTAGTAGTGTGGTTGGTACAGAGTGTCCTAGTTCATGACTACGCAAACTTTCTGTACTCCCATCCCATCCCATATTTCAAATACACACATTACTTTCACGGCAAAGTTTGTAACAATCTAAAGTGATTCTCTGCCAACATTTTTCTGGATCTACCTCATAAAACACTTCAAGGTGCTTCTCGAAATCAATGGTTTTAGGGTGCTATGGGTGGATCTCACTTGTCCCGCATGGGGGCTCTGAGACCAGTCTGGGTGCTTCTGGAGCTGGCAGAACATCTAAGGGGTGGGCTGTGTGGAAGGAAGAAAATCTGTCCTTGGGGGATTCTCCTGATGGGGACCCAAGGAAGGGGCTCTTCCTCTCAGCTCTGTTCCACCACACACTCTCTGCCCTCACACTGTTCTTCACCACAGGCCCAAAAACAACGGAGCCAAGGGATCCTGGGCTGAATTCTCTAAAACCATGAGCCAAAACAAACCTTCCTAGGTTAAGCAGGAAAGGCTAAGCTACTTTTTTTTTTCACAGTGACAGACATTGACTAACGCATAATGCAAATAAGTTTAGAAAATTCTTAAATGAATCTCTAAAATTTAAAAAAAAAATTTTTTGTTTTGGTTTTTTGACACAGGGTCTCACTATGCAGTACAGGCTGGCCTTGAACTCACTATGTAGCCCACAATGTTCTTGAACTTGCCACAATCCTGAGTCAGCCTCCGGAGTGCTGAGATTACAGGTGTGTGCCACCACGCCCAGTTAAATAATTCCTTTACTGCAGAAGATCTCTGAACTTTTAACATGCCATGATTTACTAAGAGCAGGATATACAATTCATCACATCTCAAAAACTGTTGAGCATGGAATTCTTTCTTCCTAAGCATTTTTTCTTCTGAAGTACAACTATCTTAGGGGGTGCAAGTGTTCCTTGGAATTCAGTTTGAAAAATATGCTATATAAAACCCATTTCAACCAAATATTCTACATTCTGACCACAGCCAAGTGTGCCACTCCCTAGCCTAATTAAAAAACCTTCCTGTCTGAGCATCTTTCCCATGCTAATCTTTCATGCTGGATTCCCTCTAAGCCCTATGAAACTCCTAGTCAACCTTCAAGACCCAGCTGAAATGCAGTATCTTCTGTGCAGACTTCCCTGTCTGGATGGCTCTCCAGAAGCTTCCTGGGTGTCTAGGTATTTTCTGGGGCACAGTTTATGCTGGACATGAGGCCAGGGCCCAGGGGAGAAGACTGCACCTGTACATCTTGGTATGGTTCACGACACCCAGCACAGAGCCAGACCAAACACACAGTAGGAACTCAATAAGCATGAGTGGCTACAGTAGCTATTCCTACAAGTACGACCAGCATTTTCTTCCTTTACTTCTCAGATACTCTTGAATGAGTTCATTTTCTCTTGTGAACAGCACAGTACCAGAGGATGGGTATGTATAATGAAGTTTATTTCAACTCAGAGTTTTTGTGGCTCCAAGTTCAGGGGCCACATATGGTGACCACTTTCTACAGGGCAGAGCCCTGAAGCAGCCCAAGGCATCGTAGCAAGAGAAAAGAAGTACACATGTACATCTCTTCTGATCTCTTTCCCTCTTTTTGTAATGTACCAGGGTTCAATCCTGGGGTTCCAATTCTGATGACATTTCTAATCCTGATCAGCTCCTCAAGGCCCAACCGTAAATGCCATAATCAGATTTCAGTTTTCAACCTCTCGAAAGCTCATAATTTAAGATCTAGTTTCAACGCATGGAACCTAGGTGGACGCTCACACTTTATTTTCAATTCTAAGATTAATAACAACAGATGAAAAGACTGATGGACACAGACTGAGATGGAAATAAGGAGAAATAGACATAAAGAGCTAAGAAGGAGATGACTCACCTGATAGATAATTAGCAACAACTGAGCACTAGCAACCGGCCCAGAGAGAGCAGCAGAACTCAGGATGCAGGCTGGACCAGAGTTTGAGAATCATCGAGGCAGTCAATGCTGCTGACCTGGGCTCAGTCTGTGCTCATTTCAGCTCTCTGAGAGGGCCCAACCCTCATTTTTACCCCCTAAGCTAAAGTGCCCACCTTTATATCTTAAACTTTCATCATGTTACCTGTAAGCTTTCTATTCAGCAGAATTTTGCTTCTGTTTTCCTTTCTTTTTATGAGACACCCCCACTGGCATTGTACATTGTTTGTATGTCAGGTTCAAATAAAATAAAATAATAATAAAAGCAAGCTGGCAATTTATTTCCAATAGAATATGTTGCATATTTCATGAAATAGAAGCCAGAGGAGTTTTATGATTCCTGAACCAAAACCTTCCCCTATCTAAGGACTAAATGTTAGAACAACACAAAGAGAAAGTCACAGAAAAAGAAAACTGAACATTGGCTCTCCAACCTCAGGGAAATGGTCAGGTGATTAGCTGGCATAATAGGCTGTTTTCTTTGTGTGTACACAAATTCAGACCCTGACATGCATTTCATAGAGTGCAGTGCAGGTTTTCAAGGACCTAAATGTGCATTTCCTACTGACACTCCTCAGTACAGAATGTCTGGCTGGCTCACACTCTTAGCCTGACAACACCTTCCCTGCCAAGTTTTATTTATATTTTCAAGCCACTTCTCTATCCTGGTATAGGAGACAGTCTGGTCTCATGGGAGCAGTACTGGAAAGGCAGTCCATGAATTCAGGGTTGTGACGGGGCCGCTCAGATTTAGAGTCGTGTATCTTCTCAAGCCTGATTTGTTTTTCCAATCTGTAAACTGGGAAAGTTTACTACTCCACCTTTAGAATTCAATGAAAGTCATTTTATTTTCCTTAAAATAATTGCTGGAAAAGATAATGACATGAGATTTGAGCACAATATACAACACCTCAACTCTTCTTCACAAAGTGGTAACGTTCAAGAAAATATTTCCAATAAAAGAGAACAAAAGGAAACACTTTCTTGAAATCCTGAACCCTATCTCTTGCCCTCTAATCCCTGGTTAGCAAAACAGACACAAAGAGAACAAATAACCCTTCTTATTACCACGGGGAAGGACATTTATCTCAGTTGAAGACAATATATTAAAGGAACATCACATACCAAATGCTAGGTACTATTCTAAGCACTTTGTACCAATTCTCACAAGCTGTACAACAATCCTATGAGGTAGGCAATGTCACTTCATTACACAGAAAAGCAAAGGCAGAGAAGTCAGAGGAGCGGGCCTTGGCCACAGAGCTGGCCATTCCTGGGAGCTGAAGTCTGAAGCCCAGTGATCCAGCAGCCCAGGTCAAACTTCTTCCCAGCTGCTCTGCTACACTTTACTGTGCAGATTTCTGCTTACCTCAGCTAGTAACTGATAACAGTAATACTAACGAACAGTCTCTGTATTACTAATTAATTGCCTAATCAGTTATTTACAATTAGTTACCTAATTAATATTGCCACAGATACATAGATAGATGTGAACTGTTAGACACTGTCGCAGAGCTCCAAGCATCCAACACGCCTGCCTACCATCAGCCGCATGCCCTGTGGGCAATAAAGCTTTAACTATGATGTGTCCTTAGCATATGAAGTGGGGAAAGCCTGTGGCTTGCTTCTATAGAGTTCTTACTATTTCATTTTTCTCCCCTGTACAAGCTGGGAGGCAGCTAGAATGACCTCCCCCTTCAGAGGAGGCACACCACGTGGTCAGGGGTACCCTGGAATCAGAATGGGTGGGTTTAAATCCTGGTTCCAGGCTTCACTTGCTAAGCAATATAAACACCTAATTGCTAAATCTCCCTGGGCTCCAGATCCCTTATCTATCAGTGCAAATGCAAGTGTGTGTCTACTTACTAGAAGATTCTTGTGTGTAAACTGATGAGAAGGGTACCTGACACTAAGTACTCCATAAAGGTTATTATTTTTATTAATATAAGAGATGATTTGCCAAACATCACAAAGACCGTATCTAGATTCAATCCTGGCCTTCAAATTCCAAACGCTACCCACTTCCTTTAACAAAACTCTTACTCTAAAAGTTACCATTCTCTGGAAATCCTTCTATGTGCCAAAGCACTGAATGATCAGACTTCCACGATGAAATCACCAAAGTCCCACAAGCTGAATAACAATTGTGCCTGTTTTGCAGGTGATGAACTTGGAGTTGAGAAGTACTTTATCCTCATTTGCTTAACTAGCAAACATTCTCTGCAGCAGTGAGTTCCTGACAACACCCTTGAATGTGGGCTATTTTTAAAGTGTCATCTAAAAGACCCGAACGTGATTTCCTTGCTTTGTTTGCTTTATTAGTATGAGAGGAGGATTCAATCCCAGCAAAAACAAAATGTTTGACTTGAGTAAATGATCAAAATGAAACGCTGCCTCAAATAGATTCATCTGCCTGCAGGGTGGCTCGGAGCCTGGGAAATCCACCAAAGTCAAATGGTAGACTTCGGACCAGCAAGGAGTGACCCAAACACCCAGCCATTTAAGAAAAATTACTTTTGAGGGCAAAAGGGGAGCAAAGAAGCGTTTTCCTCTCTGGCTCTGGAGGAGGAAAAGAACAATACGGGATACAGTCTCCTCCTCGCTGCCCTCACACAATAGTGCATCTTGCAAATGAGACATACTGGGAAACAGCTTGTGAGATAGCTTCATCCACAATAAGTAATTTTTATTCCGATTTTATTGTTGAATACAATGCACATGATTAAATGTTTCAGATATGCCCATTCAGACCTTAAGCAAACCATCAAAATAAGAACCCTACTACCAAATCATCCTCTGAATCCGTTTTAGGAAGGGACTTCCTTGCCAAGTTCATGTCTGGAACTGAATCCCCGCTGGAGAGCGGCAGCGGTCCCCAGAAGAGGTACCACGTTTGCACTTCCTACCTCGGCCTCTCTCCGCTCATCCCCACGGATCCCGCCAGGGTTGCCAAATAGCGACAGGGCAGCCCTTTCAAATCCCTGCATTTTCGACTTCCTAAACCTTTAAGAGGGCCTCTGTGTGTGGAAAAGAACAATAGCGCTTCAAAAGCCATTTCCGCGAGTTCTTCAATACTCCATTTGAATGCTCGCTCGGGTTTCTTTCAATCAAGCACATCGGCAGACAATTTCTGATTGCTTAGAAGTTGACTTGTACACCGCTTTGATTTGGTCGCCCTTCTCAATGGGAAATCAGGAAAATCTCTGATCCCTTTTTCAGTTTGCAGAACTGTCACCCAGCCTAGACAGGACAGGGCGAAGGAGCCGGGCAGGGGGGCGCGCTCGCACTCCACCTAACCTCTCCCCGCTCCGGTAGCCTGAACCATTCAGGGTTCCTTCCAGCCGCTCATCACCGAGATCATAAAAACAATGGGTGCTAATTCGGGGGGTGGGGATGCTTACGGATTTCCGAAGACCTATAATTGGCACATAAATATACAAACGTGAACCAGATAATTGGGGGTTCGGAACGTAAGCCACCTTTAATTGATATGATTACTAGAAAACACGTTAAGTGTTGTGAAGCGTCAGCGGAACCCCCGCAAGGCCTTTATTCCAAACCAGCCACACAGCGAAAGTGCGTCTCTCGGGCCGGCAGGACCGGAGCTGGAGAGGGCGCCGCGTGGGAGGGCACTTCGCGCCCGCCGGAGAGGAGACGCCGCCGGGGCTTGGGCCTCCGCCTCGCCCCCGCCCCGAACTCGGCCTCTGGCCAACCGAGGCCCGCGCAGGCAGGCGAGCCCCGCATCCGCTAGCGCGCACCCGGGTCGGCGGCACGCCCGGGGCTCCCCACTCCGCCCTCACGCGGCCCGCCTCGGCCCCAGCCCCGGCGAGGGCCCGGCGGAAGCGCCCCGCAGACCCCCAACAATGAGGACTTGTGTGACGCTGTGGGGGTTGGGGACACTTCCCACGGGGCGAGGCGAGCCCGATCGGCGGGGCGGGGACGCAACAGAGCAGCCCGTGGCATCGGCCTCGCTGGGCAGCAGCTGTCCCTCGAGCCCCTCGCCCCCGCCCGGCCCACCAGCACTACCAACAGAAAAAAAAACAGGTAAAAGAAAAAGTGCGAAAGAAAGCCGCGCCCTCCCACCAGGGGTCACAATACTACTCCGCGGGACGCAGCCGGCGAGGGCGCGTTTGGGAACGCACTTCGCAAGCGCACCCAGCGCCCCTTCCTGGCGCGGCGACACGGCCGCCCCTCCTCGGACCCCTGACTCCGGTTCCCTCGGCGGAGACCCCCGATTAGATCCCCTCAAGAAGCCAGACCACGGGGGTTTAAAGTTTCCCCAGCTGGAAAAAAACTGAGCTCCTGGAAGCGGAGAAAGCCCTGGGGCGCGCCGGGGTGGGGAGTTGTAGCGGGGCGCCGCGGGCCTAGGGCTGGGGTGCGAGAGGGCTGAAGGAGGGCTGGGGGCCGAGGAGCGCAAGGCCGCCTGTGATGGTGTCCGCCAGGGCTTGAGGTCCCCAGGACAGACGGGCTCCTGGGGAGATAGCGGCAGAGCCGCAGCACGGCCGGGGAGTGGGAAGCGGGTCTGGTCCCGGGCGCCCCCAGCGAGACGGGGAGGTGGTTCGGGGAGCACAGGGCGGGCTGTGGAGTGGACCGGGTCGGGAGCCGGGGCCGCTGGCGGGAGGAGGGTGAGGGGGTCCCGGAGACGAGCGGTTCGGGCAGGGAAGTCTGGAGGAAGGATCGCGCGCGGTCAGAAGTAGGAAGAGGAGGTGGGGACCCAGCGGGGAGAAGGTCTCCCCTTTCCTTCCAGCAAGTGGGGGGACAGAGCGGAAACTGCTGCAGTAGCCAGCCGCAACACCCCGAGCCCAACTCCTGAGAGCCACCCCCAGCCCCCCGCCGCCTCCGCGGGGACCCTCCCCGCACGCCCCGCCGCGCCTCACCTCGGCTCGCCCGGAGCATCCTCCGTGCCGCAGCCGCCCGGAAAGCGGCTCCCCATGCCCAGCGCGGCGGCTCGCAGGCGCGCTCCAGCCCCGGGAAGCCCCGGCGAGCGTGGAGCTGGGCCAGTCCTCCCCGGGAGCCGGGCCACGTCACGCAGGGGGAGGAGACGCCGCGCGGACCCGCCTCCCCGCGCCCCGCCCGCCGCCGCCGCCGCCGCCGCCGGCCCCACCGCTCACCTGCCGCGCCCGGCTCCGCCGCTCCGTCCCGCCGCCCGGTGTCCGCCGCGGCGGACGCTGGGGTGACGGCCCGGCCCCTGCAGCGAGCGGGGGCGCCGTCCGCTTGCTCGCTCCGCATCCCGGGCGGAGCGGCGCGCGCGGGGACGAGGGAGGCAGAGCAGGGCTTCGCCAAGTAGCCACTGTGTGCGCCACCGTCGCCGGCCTCAGCCGCAGCCCAGCCCGGCCTCCTGCATTTTCTCGGGATCCACCGTCCCCGCCGCCGAGCCCGAGGCGAGGGAGCCTGGCAGGCCGCCTAGAGAGCGGGGGCTCCGCCAGCACTTGTTGCCCCCGCGCGCGTCGTGCAGGAGGGGGCGCTCGCGCCCAGCGGCGGAGACCCGCGGGCCAGACTGAGGCTTGTGGGCAACGCCAGCCAAGCAACGGGGCAGGGTTGTGTCTTCCAGTGTTTATCCTCAAGAGTGGGCGGTGTCCAGAGGGTCGACAGTCCCCATCCCCCTCCTTGGCCCTTTCCAATCCTTAGATGGCTGCGAGTAACAACCCCCTGATCAAAAACTAGGCAGGTTCAGGCTCAGACAAGCCCAGTCTACGGCTCTCTACTTTCGACCCCAGCTTGGATCCCAGAAACACCAAATGTAGCAAACTCTTCCACTGAGACCAGGTTCACCTTGTCAGCGCCTGCTGCGGCTCCCCTGTCTCCACCGGCAGGGTGGAAAGGGCTGCGATCTAATCTTGAGCTGTCCCAAGGAGGAAGGAAGAGGCGGGCAACAGTTCTTTAAAAGTTTCTTTGATTCTTCGCAGAAGCTACTGCACTCCTGTCCTCAGGCTGTGTCATTCTAACGCTAATGCGGTGGACTTGGTTTTTGGTTTTGGATTTTTTTTTTCCTTTTTCCCTTCGTGGTTTCTGTCGTTCACCCATAAAAATTTAATGAAGCATTTAGGGTTGTTACCGCCACAGTCAATGGGCTAAAAATATTTAGCCTAATGCACTCCTTGTGAAACTAATAGGTCGGTGACTGGTGCATACAAACTCATCCAGAGACCCTTCTTTTCTCCGCAAAATTCACGACCCATTAAACTTATTCCATAATAACAGCTTCGGTACAAAAATGGAGGTCCTGGCGAACCTGGCTGTCAGGCGCCTCCTGAAA
>RJWT010051953.1:0-10623 GCA_004365215.1 Cuniculus paca
AAAAAAAAGAACTTCAGCATGTTTTTGAGATTCATTCAAGTTGTTTTATGTATCAATATTATGCTTTCGTATTACTGAGTGGTAATCCATTGTATAGATGCACCACTGATTGATCATCCATTCATCCTTGAAGGACATCTGTGTTCATTTTTCACAATTATGAATAAAGCTGCCATAAACATATGTGTACAGGTGTTTACAGAAGCATTATCTTTCACTTCTCTAAGGTTAGTTTCTGTAAGTAGATCACTGTGTTCCATGACAAGTTTATGTCTAACTGTACCATTTGGAATTCCTATCAGCAATGTGTGAGCGTTGCAGTTGTTCTACCTCCTCGCCAGCCCTTGGTATTTTTGGTATTTCTTACTTTAGTCATTCTAATGGGTGTGCAGTGATTATCTTATGGTTACAATTTGCATTTTCCTCAAGGTTAACCATGTTGAACATCTTGTCACATACTTATTTACCATTCATATATCTTTTTGGTGACATGCCTGCTCAAATGTTCCACTCACATAAGAAAATTGGATTGTTTCTTTTGGTTAATGAGACTTGAGGGGTCTTCATATATTACTGATACAAATCTTTGGTTGATATGTGATTTGCACATATTTTCTCCAATTGTATAGCTTGTCTTTTCAATTTCTTAAGTCTTTTACAGTTAATACATTTTTAAATTTTGATGAAGTCCAATTATCTTTTTTTTTCTCTTGTTTTATGGACATTACTTTTAGTGTTATTATTATAAGTTTTTGCCTAATCACAGGTCATACAATCTTTCCCCTATTTTTTTTCTAAAACTTTGTAGTTTGGCCAGGGATGTAGCTCAGTAGAGCAGCAACTGCCTGGCAAGTGTGAGGTCCTGAGTTTGATTCCTGGTACAAAAAAAATTCTATCTTTGTTATACATTTATATCTATGAGCTATTTTGAATTACTTTTTCACAAGACATAAAGTTTAGTTTGGTTTCAAAAATGAATGTCCCTTTGTTTGAACACTATTGAAATGACTATCTTACAATTAAATTTCTTTTGTGCCTTTATGAAAAATTAACTTGCCGTATTTGTGTGGGTTTATTTCTGGCCTCTGTGTTCTTTTCTATTCATCTATTTGTTCCTTTGGGAACATAGAGGATACTGTATTTATTAGCATGTCTTAATCAGTTTTAAAATCAGGTACATATGATTGTTCAACCTGGTAAATTTATTTAAAATTTGCTGAATTATGCACTTGAAACTAGTGAATCATGTTATACATAAATATGTTTCAATAAAATTGTACGTTAAAAAATCAGGTAGTATATTTTTCCAACTTTATTTTTATTTTAAAAGTTGTTTTGCCTAGAGTAACTCCTTTGCCTCCCATGTAAAATTTAAAAGTATCTCACATATTGCTGCAAGAAAAAAATCCTGCTGGGATTTTGTTTACAATTGCTTTAAATCTGAAAACAGTTTGGGAATAATTGACATTTTTGAGTCTTCCAATCCTTAAGCATGGTATACCTCTCATTTGTTCACTTCTTTGATTTCTTTTGAGTGTGTTTTGTAGTTTTTAGAATATGGATTCTGTGTATGCTTTTGGCACTATTTTTAAATTATGAGTTTTCAATTGATTATAACTATTATGTAGAAATAAAATTCATTCTGTCTGTTGATCTTGTATCTTGTAATCTTGCTAATCTCACAACTAGTTCTAGGAGTTCAAAAAATATTTATATCTATACCTATATCTACATCTATATCTATATACATCTACATTGACTTCCGGAAAGATGGTGGAACAGTAAGCAGCAGAGTAAACAGACTCTCTGAGAGAAACAGTTCAGATGCTGGAATACATCTATATCTATATATACATCTATATCTTAGGGTTTTCTACATAGATAATCATGCCATCTGCACATAGGGAGAGTCTTATTTCTTTTCTTTTTCTTGTATTGTTCCAATATGGTGTTGAATAGGAATGATGAAGGCAGACAGCTTCATCTTATTTTGGATACTTGGTAGAAGGAATCTAGTCTTTTGTCATTAAATATGTCATCTGTAGAGTTTTTTGAGATGTCTCTTATTAATTTACTTTTATTCTGAGTTGGGTAAGAATTTTGATGGAGAATATTGAACACTTCCAAAAGTCTTTTCTGTATCAACTGATATGACTATGTGGTTTTTACTTTGGTGTGTTGAGTGTAGTCGTTGATTGATTGTATCAATTTGAGACATTTACAAGATTAACTAAATTGACTTAGTGATTCTACACCCTAGGGTGTAGAAGACCCATCCTAGGGTGGCTCATCACCTGGAAGATATAAAAGGGAAGGAGGAAGGACGAATGAATTCTATTCTTTGGAGGAGCTCTAGTCTTTGCCTTTGGCTTGGATGTCGTCTACTGGCTTCCAGTGTAGACTCTTCAGCCTTCCAGCATAAACCTTTCAGTGTAGACCTATCAGCTTTCTGTTGCAGACCCATCGGCCTGCTGGTGTGGACTTGCATGGGACACTGGGGTGAACTCCAGACCTTGGATCGAATCCTTTGGCCTCCAGCATGCAGACCCCTCTGCATACTTCCTCATCTCACTCTGTGGTTGACCATCGTAAGCCAACCTTGTAATTTCTTATACATTCTTATATCTTGTGTTATATCTGTTTTCTCTAATAAAACCCTGACCAATACAATGAGCTAGATAATGTTGATTGATTTTTGAATGTTGAATAAGCCTTGCATTCTTGGGTCAGACTTCACTCTGTTGTGGTATGTTCTTTTACACATTGCTAGATTCTACTTGCTAATATCTTGTTGAGGATTTTCAAAGTAATGCTGGCCTCATACAATGAATTGGGAAGTATTCCATACTCTTATTGTCTGGGAGAGATTCTGTAGAACTGATGTCATTCCTTCTTTAAATGTTTGATAGAACTCATTAGTGAAACTATCTGGGCCTAGAGTTTTTTCACAAGCTTTATCAAAATTATGAATTCAGTTAAATTATTATGTAATCATATTATTCAAAGTATCTGTTTCATCTTGGGTGAATTTTGGTAGTTTTTGATCTTCAAAGAATGGGTCTATATCATTGAAGTCATTGAAATTATGCATGTAAGTCGTTAATAATATTCTCTTCAGTATTCTTTAATTTCTGTTGGATTTGTAGTGATATCCCCTGTTTCATTCCCAGTCCTGGTAACCTCTATCTTCTTTCTTTTCTCTTAGTCTTACTAGAGTTTTCTTCAATTTTGTCTTTTAAAAAAATAAATTTTGATTTGATTTTGATTTTAAGTTTTTTTGTTTGTTTTTTTAAACTTGGTTTCTGCTCCTTTTTTCTTTTTATTGCATTAAGTTTATTTTGTTTTTATTTTTCCAGTTCCTTAGGGTTGAAAAGTTATTGATTTAAAAACATATTTTGTTTCAACTACATTAAATTTCTGAAAGTTTGTTTTATGAGTCAGGATATGGTTTATATTGGTGGCTAATGTATACTAGAAAAGAATATGCATTTGTTTTGCAGCTGTAGGGCTGTCAATTAGCTCTAGTTGGTTAATGGTTTTGCACAGTTACTTTATGTTTTGCTGATTTTTTGGTGCACTAATTCTGAAGTCTCCTGTCTCCAACTATAACTGTGGATTTATGTATTCTTTCAGTTCTGTCAGGTACTGTTTCATGTACTTTGGATCTCTGTTTGAATGCATGCACAGCTATTTGTGACTTGTGGTGAATTGACTTCTATTATTTATGTTGGCAACTTTCTTTGCTTTGAATTCTACTTTGATGTTCTTTCAGTTATTCTGGCTTTCTTTTGATTAAAGTTTTCATGGTATACATATTTTTCATCATTTTACTATTGACTTATGCATATCATTATTTTTGAAGTGATCTTAAGTGATTTTCTTCTACACAGCATGTAGTTTGGTCATATCTCTATTATCTATCAATCTCTATATCTATCTATCTATCTATCTATCTATCTATCTATCTATCTATCGTCTGTCATCTATCTCACCTGTCTGTACTTGTTGCAATGCTGGGAGATTGATCCCAGGGCCTCGCATTTGCTGCTCAGGTCATATATTTTTATTCTTTCTGATATCTCTCTTTTAGTTGTGTTCTTAGACCTTGTTTAATTTAAAGTGTCTATTGACATGTTTGCACTTCGTCTTTCTATTTTATTGCTTCTTTTCCATTTCCTAATTTCTTTTGGATTCTTTGAATATCTTTTGTATTTTATTTATTGTGTCTTTACTATATGTTTTTGTTTAATTTTTAGTCTTAGCTCAAGAAATTAAAATAGATGTCTCTCCATGCAGTTCATGCTGGCCTTAGCTCACTTTGTAGCCCAGGCTGGTCTCGAACTCGCAATGATCCTGCCTCAGCCTCATTTTTTCTTATCTTTTCCCATTCTACCCTTATTATTGTTTAAATTGGAGCTCATTGATTCCTTTTCCATTGTCTCCATTCTTCTCTATTGAGCCCAACAAGGGGGTTTTTAAAAGTTTTGATTAATGTATTCTTTAGTTGTAAAACTTCCATTTGATTATCTATACCTTTTATTTTATGAGACTTTCTATCTTTTCTATTTGCTTCAAGAGTGTTCATTCTTACTTTTGGAGCTCTTTTATAATGCAGTAGCTACTTTAAAGTCTTTGTTAGGTAATTTCAACATTTGTGTCTTTTCAGCATTGGCTGAACAGATTTTTCTAGTTCTTCATATACCAAGTATCTTGAATATTTTGAATATTATAAGCCTACGTATTATTTAAATTCTAGGGAAATATTTATTTATTTATTTATTTATTTATTTATTTATTTATTTATTTATTTATTGTTGTTTTGTTTAAAGCAAGCAATTGACCAGGTGGGGTTCAGGCCACAAGTTTTGTCCAACCTTCTGTAAACTGCGGTTTCATTGTCAGTCTGTTGGGCGCTGTTCTGCATGTGCGCCACCCAGTGGTGACTTTGGGACCTGGGCTATGGGTTAAAGTTTATAGTGTGCTGCTTAGGTCAGTCCCGCACCAGTGATGAGAAGGCCAGTGATGAGAAGGCTAGGGATGAGTCTAAGCGTTCATAAACAACCTTATGGATTCATTGTCCTGAGCTCCTCCATCACCACCACTGTCTCCCTGGTATATTCTGTTTCCCTAGAGCCAGCAATTTGGGCCTTTATTTACTACCCTCTGATATGCACTTTCTGCAATTACTGCACCTGCATCTGGGCCAACTGGGGAGAGACGACAGCATGAGCTTACCTGGAGTGCTGGGCCCATCCTCTGGTCAGACAGAAGCCTCCTCCTTCTTAAAGCTGACATCTGTGGCCTCTGACACCAAGACTGCTGCCCTCTGGAGGCCCCTTTCCCTTTCCTTGAGCTCAAAATAGTGACTTTTCCTGGATTTTTGATGGCCTTGAGTCAAAATTAGGAGATGCCAGAGAGGAAAAAAAAAAATGTATATTCACCATCAGCTCAGTGGCATGTCACATTCTAATCTGCTTTCCCAGTCTGGCTGCTATGATTTGCTTTTCAGAGTTATCATGGAGTTGATTTATGCATTCTGTCCAGGTTCTATAGCTCTGCCAACTTACTGGGTACTAGAATCTGAAAGTTTTTTTTTATTTTGTTATTTATTTATGAATTTCTTTTGGTACCGGGAATCGAACTCAGTACCTCATGCTTACCAGGCAGGCATTGTGCTGCTGAGCTATATCCCTGGGTCTGAAAGTTCTTTTTAAAAGAAGCATTCCAATCAATAAGAGAGTAGATTTATAAAGTCGACAGTTTTACTGTGCTTTAATATCAGAAAAACATCATCACCAGATGTAGGATCTCCAAACATAATGTACCTCTTGATCAGATGCGATAGAAAGTACATAGGAATTAGCCTTGCTTAAAACAATTCAGCTTAAATTTAATTAAGCCTTTCGAGCTATGTATCAGCATATAGGAAATGGAGAGGATGAGGAACGAGTGAAGTGACACTATGACAAACCATCTGCTGAATTCAGGTTGTGAAACCATCTGTCATTTAATGACTCGGTTTCTCCAACACATAAGCAACCTTTAAAAGAATAAAGAAACTTGGGAGATATAGCTAATAAACAGAGAATAAGTAATTGTACTCATGGGATTCTTGAAAAGATTCAATGAGATAATGAATTGTAGCATAGTGGTTGGCAAGTGATAAATGAGAATTATTACTACCTTATGTCATTTTTCTGAGTGTCAGTTTCCTCTTCATTTGTAAAACTTGAGATGATAGTTTCTCTCAACATTGCTTAAGGACCAAAGGATTCAGCTACCTTAGGACTCTTTCCTCTGCACCTGGCTATCAAGACTGGATCCAGGCCATAACTGCAGCTTGCGCATTTGGCCACTAGATGGCACTTTAGGCCAGTCTATCAGGAGCCTGGAAGGCAGAAGGAGCAAGTAGTGTTTCTGCTGTAAACTGCTGTGTCCTGCCTGCCCGCCCATCAGCCAGCATTCATCTTTTCTTCCCAGGAAGGAGGCATAAAGATGAAGGGAGAGTATTGGCGGAGCTTTTCAGGGTTACTAGTTTGCTGAGGCAGGGTGTGGTATCACACGGCTGTAATCCCAGCACTCGGGAAGCCTGAGGCAGGAGGATTGAGTTTGAGGCCAGCCTGGGCTACATAGTGAGACCTTGTCTCAAACAACAACAACAAATTTGCGAAGAATTCATCATCTTCAGGATAGCGAGGTAGTCCTCAGACCCACTTAGACCAGGCCCTGATACCTCCTGACTGACTGTGCCTAGATTCTTTTCTCCCAGAGTCCCAGTGCCTCCTGCCCCATTCCTGAATCACCTGTGTGTAGGTTAAACCTGGTTCTTCTCCTCCTCACCAGACTAGGGGCAATGTATACCTATGTACCCACCTATACCTGACAAAAGATGTCCCTCAGGGAAAGTTTGCTGAATGAGTCAGAAAGTAAGTGCACTGTGGATATCCAGCTACATGGCCTTCTCTTCCAGCAGATTCCAGATTGGGATGTACACATTTTCTTTTTGTCTCTGAGCTCAGGAGGTAGCCTGGGTAATTGTCACTGGCACATTATTCCCAAATCTGGATTGCTGGCTACGTGTCTTTGCACTCGTGCCTCAGTTTCTCCATCTGAAAAGTAGAAATACTAAATAGACCCTTTCCTTTTGTAATTTGGTGAGGACTAAATGAGCAAATGCATTTAAAGTGCTTAGCAAAGTACTTGGCGCATAATTGACACCTACCACATGTTAACTGCCATCTGAAGTTTGCCTTATTTTGAGAAAAAGTCATACAAGGAAATGCAAAGGACCCAGTGTGGTTGCTTGGTACAGGGCACAACTCTTACAAAAGGCTAGTTTCTCCTCTCCTTCTCCTCCTGGTCCACCACCAGCACCACCACCACTTCAGCATGACTGCCAGTGTTTTGGGAGGTGCCTAAGACAAGTCTTCAAGCTGCATGAGCCAGGAGTGCTGTGCTCTCCACTCTCCTCCAGCCTTGGGCTCGGAAGTGTTTTCTGCAGTTGTCTGCACAGTGGGCGCGGGGCACAGCCCATTCAGAAGTGGCCCAGGGATCAGAAGACACTGAGGCAGGGGAAGAAGAGACCTCTTACGCTAATTTTTCTCCTTTTCTTTTCTGAGCTGTGTGTGTGTGTTCAGTGCTTCTGGAGCCTCTTCTGAGTCATCGCTCACCCTTCAGAAGAGTCCGTTCCTGTGTGAAGGTTGCCTGGAACCTACGTAGTGCAGGAGCACTACGATTTTTCTGGGATCTCACCCAGTTTTTCTGCCTTCAGTCTGGAGAGGCAGGGAAGTGTGACAGGTGACCATTAGGTGGTGTTATCAACGTGAAGAAATCATTGGCGTGTAGATTGGATTCGTGTGTGAATGTATCGGTGGGTAAGCGGGAGTACAGGTCAACTCTGTGTGGGGAGAATCAGAATCTTCACCTATATATATTCGAGCTGTCTGGTATGATTTTGGGTGGAAGTAGACACTGACCTAAGAGAATGTGCCTGAAAACTAGGAAAGTAGGAGGGGAAGTGAAACCTACATAGTTGTCTGCTGGGCCTCAGCCCATCTGTGCAGTCCTGACTTTCCACGGTGTGAAGCCCTGCCCGTCAGGGATCCCTGACATCCAGCTTTGGGTACAAATAGCCTAGAACAGTGGTGAAACTGCGGTCCATGTGCCACAGCTGGATGAAAGCTCTAAAAGTTTTGCCATCACTGGCCTGGAACTTGTAGTGGGGTAAACCTGAATTCAAATTGTGATTCCATCAATTAATAGCACAGATCAGGAATACACAGGCCATACTGCTCACCTTGCCTTTCCCATCCCTCCAGGCCCTCAGCCTGGACCTTCCTTTAGGGTCCGGCCCTGGCCCTGGGATCATCTACTTCATGCCCTTACACAGTAGTGCAGGAGCCCCTGGCAGCTGTGCCCTGTTTCTGCTGTAACACTGGCAGCTCCCAACCTTTACTGAACTCAAACTTCTGGTGCCTCCGGACTCCAGAGATGGGGTTTCCGGCACCGCTCCCTGACTGCTGGGTTCTTGCAAGCCTGATGCTGAGGCTTCTGGAGTAGTGACATGGAGCACATTCCCTGGTATCTATCACAGAGTCTGTTTCCTGAGTCTTTAGACTCTGAATGCTGATGTTTATGAGCAGAGGGCCCTGTCTTTCATCTTTAGGTCTCCTAAGGCTGCTTGGGGTATATAAGATACAAGAAGTGCTCATTAAATAACTGTTGGTTGATTACAATTCTTCCTCATCCTGGTTTGGGCTTTATTCATGCAATCATCCATTCTCCCTCCATTCATCTGCTCAGTTTTATGACATATGTAAGAATGACTCCATCTCTCCCACCCTGGTCTCACAGATTCTTACCCTGTACAAGGATGTAGATAGCCATCAGAGGGAATTTCAAAGGTTCTACTGGGTCTTGGTCCAGTAGTAAATACTCCTCTTATGTCTGGTAGTCCTACATGTGGGCACTGTTTAAAAGTTCTGCAGATACTCTGAATCACTAACTTTCCATGGGCAGGCTGGGTTTGAAGATTACTGGGCAAATAGGAAAATATTTCAGCTTTTCCTCGTGGGTGTGAAGACTGCATCTTCCCCTGAGAATGGGCATTGTCCTTGTAAGATATGTGGCTCCACAGAGCTGTTCTGGATTCTTCCAGGGCTAAAGAATAGATTCACAACTCCTGCAGCCCATGAGCCCTTGGAAGGGCACTTGTCCGTGGGTGGGGCTGATTATTTCAGGCTTGACAAGTACATGGGGAATGCCTGACGGGGACATGGGTGGGCCCTTGGGCAGTGATGGATTTTTTTCTATGGCTTCCAGGGGATCCAGAAAGCCTGAATGCCAGATAGTTTTGATGTTGGGGCCGTGGAGGGTCACGTCAGTCAGAGCCAAGCTGGGAAGGACGTGCCCTCCTTCTCTGTCCCTTCTTGCTTCTTGGAGGCCTTGCTGCAGCTGCAGTAGCTTTGCCCTGAAGGGGGTGGAAGAGCCAAGGCAGGGGCTGGCAAGACAGTGAGGGCTCCATCCAGCAGAGAGCCCCACTTTCTCAAATATGTGCATCAGAGAGGGTGGCTGACTACAGGGAAGGCTGACCTTAGGCGATGTGCATCTGTTTTGGGCTCCAGAGACATGCAGAAGATCTGCCACCGCCTCTGTGGGCCTCAGGAACTGATACCCCAGAGCAACACAGTGTTGGGAAGCACAGGCAAATGCCCAGTGTGTGCCCCTGGGGGGGAAGGAGCCAGGAGGGCTTTAGAAGTTTATTTCAGCTGCACTTGAGATTGTGAAAGTCTGGGGCCTGACTGCGCTGGCAGATGGCCCCATGCAGCTGGTTGGACCCTGGTATACGTGGGGAAGAGACAGAAGGGCAGAATGGGTCTCCTGTTTTATTAGTAGAAATGCATGTTTAGTTGGCTAAGAGGATCTGAAGTGCCTCTAAGCTGCCTGTTCTGTAAACAGCACACAGGGTAATGTAGTTAATTAGTGGTTCTCAAAGTAGTATCACCTGGGAACCTGCTGGAACGGCAAATTCTAGGGCGCGCCACCACCGGCCTACTGACTCATCCTGGGGTGGGGCCCACAGCTTGTGCGTAATAAGCCCTCAAGCTGATTCTGACACTGGCCAGAGTTTGAGAACCACTGCATAGTGGCTAGAATACTGATGTGGATAGACGTCTGAAGGCTGTCAAGGTGAGGGAGGTGCAAGGCAGAAAACTTACTCCCAGAGTTGTGTGACTGTCCCTGGAGTTCTGAGCAATGAGGTCTTTCATTGCCCCCTCCTTGAAAGGACCTGAGCAGTAATCAGGAGGGGTCTATATCATTGCACCCTTGTGTAGGTGGAGGACTCCAGGCTTGGAAGGGTTAAACGACTTGGCAATGATCACAGGAGAAGTGCTGGAGCTAAGTCTGCACCCAGTTGGCCTGGCTCCCAAAGCAGGGTTTTCCTGCCACTGCCAGCACCTCACAGTCCCCCCGTAGCGCTGTAGGCTGGGGCCTTCACTGGCCCAGGTACAGAAAGGGCCTGCAGCCAGAGGCTCCTTCTCCGAGGGCCAGTGCTGAGGCCAGTGGGCGAGGTGAGGCCTTTGCCCTCATTTCTGTTCTCAAAGGACAATTACCTGGAGTTTC
>RJWT010051954.1:0-10652 GCA_004365215.1 Cuniculus paca
ACAAAACTACAGTGATAGAAGAAAAAGTGTCACCCAATAATTCCAGGTATACAAAAACTATTCTTCAAAAATGAAAAAGAAGCTTGGTATGGCAGTACACCTCTGTAATCCCAGCACTCGGAAGGCTGAGGCAGGAGGATCACTGCAGGTTTGAGACCAGCCTGGGCTACAAAGTGAGCTCAAGGCCAGCCTGAATTGCATTGTGAGACCCTGTCTCAAAAAACCAAAAAACAAAATCAAAAAATAAGAGAGAAGCCAGGCATGGCGGCACATACTGTAATCCCAGCACTCAGGAGGCTGAGGCAGGAAGACTGCTGTGAGTTCAAGGCTAGCCTGAACTATACAGGAAGTTCAACACAGCTTGAACTACATAGTGGGACCTTGTCTCAAAACAATAAACAGCCAGGGATATAGCTCAGCAGCACAGAACCTGTCTGGCAAGTGCAAGGTCATGAGTTCATCCTGGTACCAAAAAAAAAGGAAACCAATAAAGAATGAATGAATGACTGAATGAATGAATGAAGAGAAAGAAATCAGAACACTGCCCAAAACCAAAAACTAAAACAATCTGTTGTTTGTAAACCCGGCCTGGAAGAAATACTAACGGAAGACTTGTAGGTTAAAATGAGAGGATAATAGACAGAAACTTGATACACATGAAGAAAAGTACATAAACATAAAAGAAGGTATAAATATACATGGGATCATTAAAAAACAGTGGATTTAAAATTTTGTAATATTTATTATGGTAAAAAATATCCTGCCATGAACCCCCCGCAAAATGCTACCCTTCTTGCTCCGAACACACATCCCCGAAGCTGTTCCGGAAGTCCTCCTTCGTGAGCGCGGCTGCCTAGTGTCACCCAACAGAAAGATGCACTTGCTGAAAACATTACCACGTGTCCTCATCCTCCTCACTCACCAGATCTGGCATGTGTGACTCCTGGCTCTGCCCCAAAGTCAAAGTGACCATGACAAATAAGCACTGTGAATCAACTCTGGACATCAAAGCGCCCACAACAGGACAACTATGGACATGAAAGAGAACTTCTGGACTGCTTTAGACAAGTGGCGAGAATAACAGGAAAAGTATGAAAGGGATTAATAGCAATATGTCATTTAGTGTAATAATTTTTCATTTAAACAAAACTTATACTTGGTAGCTTTCTTCTTCCGCCTGATGTACAGACAACTGCATGAGGCAAAAACTACAACTTTGCAGTGAGAAGCATACACTCTAAAAAGGTGTGACTTGCGTGAAAATAATAGCACAGAGGGGTGGAGAGGTGGCAAAGCTACTCAAGAGCAAAAGCTTTTGCGTATTACAGAAGCTAACTACAGTCGCGTTAAGAGGAAAGCAGAAGATTTAGACACCACTGCACACCAACAGACCTGCCATACCCATAGAATACACTCTACCCAGCAGTGGGTACACATTCTACTCCAGGAAACACAGCACTGTCTCAGGAATTAGAACTTACGTTGAGCATAAAACAGGTCTCAATAAACTTACAAAGTGAAATCAAACAAATTACAAAGTCAAACAAGGTTCTCCAAACACAATGGAATGAAATAAAAAAATCAGTGACAAAAGGAAATTGGAGAAGCCTACAGATGTGAAAAGTAAATGCTCTTACTCACAGTGCGTCAAGGAAACCAAAAGAGAAACCAGAAAATAAGATAAGTAAAAATGAAAACACAACATACCAAAACTTAAGGATTAAGAGAAAGGTCAGTAAAAGCATAAGCTTATAGTAACATCTATATAAGAAGAGCTGGGTGCGGTGCCACACACCTGAAATCCCAGCTACATGGGAGGCTGAGGCAGGAGAATCACAAGTTTGAGGCCAGCCTGAGCCACTATTTTATTCAAAATAAAAATAAGGAGGCTGGTGATACAACTCAGTGGGAGAGCTCTTGCTTAGCTTACACAGGCTATGGATTCAGTACAGACACACAGACAGACAGGAAAACAGAAAAAAATCCCAAATCAATAACTACACTACTCTAAGAAACTGGAAGATCAACAAATTAAACCTAAAACAACCATAGGAAGGAAACTGAAAAGATTAGAGTGGAGACAAATAAAATAGAAAATAGGGGATAAGATAGAGAAAACAAACACAACGAAAGTTGTTTCTTTGAAAATATTAAATATGACACAAAACTTTTGCCAGGCCACCAAGAAAAGAGAGAGGAATCAAATTACTAAAATCAAGAATGATAAAAAGGCGGGCGTGGTGGCGCACTCCTATAATCCCAGCACTCGGGAGGCTGAGGCACAAGGATCATTGCAAGTTCGAGACCAGCCGAGGCTACAAAGTGAGCCCAAGGCCAGCTCAAACCGCACAGTGAGATCCTGTCTCAAAAAGACAGAAAAAAAAAAAATGATAAAAAGGATGCTACTACCAAGCTGGCAGAAATAAAAAGGAATTATAAAGGAATGCCATGATCAATTGTATGCTAACAGATTAGACAAAATGGACAAACTCCCAGTAGCATACGACTATTAAAACCAACTAAAGAAATACTCTCAACAGATAACAAGAAACTCTGGAAGTAAATCTTCCAACATAAAACACTGAACTAGATAGCTTCAAAAGTCAATTCTATCAAATATTTAAAGAACAATCAATACCAACACGCAAACTCCTCAAAAAACTCCTCAAAAAAAAAAAAAGCGAAGAGAATGAAACATTTCTTAACTCATCTCAGGAAGCCAGCTATTACACTGGGACCAAACGGAGACAAAGACATCATTAGGAAAGAAAACTATACACCAGTCTCCCTTACAATTCAAAAATCCTCAACAAAAACTAGGGAAAAAAAAAAAAAAAAAACTTCAGCAGCACAATAAAGGGCGTGTGCACCACCATGACCAAGTGGAATTTACCCCTGAAACGGCCAAGCATAAAAATAATCCCTCGATAAAATACGCCACCCTGACAGGACAAGCGCATGTACTTCACGAGCTCATGGGTTATATCTCAACAGATACGAAACAAGCGTTTCAAAAACTCCTGCACTCTTTAGGGTTTAAAATTTTTTTTCAAGAATAATATTTATGAAAAACCCACAGCAAACATCACACGACTAATGGTGAAACATGAAAGCTTTCTTCCTAAGATCAGAAACAAGATAAAGACATCCACTTGCAATACTTCTATGCAACACTGTACTGCAAGTTCCAGGAGGGCAATTAGGGAAAGAAAATAAAAGGCGTCTGTGCTGGAAAGAGGGAAAGCTCTCTGTGCACACTAATAATTTACACAGACAATTCTAAGAACTTAAGCACAAAAAATTAGAACAACTGAAGTTCATTCAGGTATGAATCAATAAACAAGCAATTGTGTTTCCCAACTCACACCCATTAAAATGGCTACTATCCAAAAATAAATAAGTAACAGAAAATAACAAGTGTTAGCAAAAGTGTGGGAAGACTGGAACCCCTGTGACCTGTTGACAAGACCATAAAATGGTGCCGACACACACACACAAAAATACTATGGAAGCTCCTCATAATCAAAAACAGAATTACCATGTTATAGATTGGACCTGAAATGTCCACTAAAATTCGTGTGCTAAAGGCTTGGCTGCCAGCTGATGAGCTTTTGGGCAAGTGATTGAATCACAATGGCTCCAACTTCATCACGTGAATTAAGCCACTGATAAGGTCATAATTTTATGGCATGATCGGGAAGCAATAGAAACAGGAGGTGGAGTCCAGTTGAAGGGAGTGGATGGGGCTGTGACCCTGGGGACTGCATCTGGTCCCTGGCCCTTTTCCTTTTTGACTCTGTCACCCTCTCAGCATCCTGGCTGCCATGAGGTGAGCAGCTTTCCACCACCATACTCTTCCAACATGCTATTTCTGTCTCAACACAGGCCTACCTAAAGCAACGGAGCCAGCCAACCATGGACTGAATAAACCCTCTGAAACCATGAGCCAAAATAAGCTTTTCTCCCTTTAAACTGTTATTCTAGACATTTTGTCACAGCCAAAAAAAAGCTGGCTCACACACTACATGATCCAGTAATTCTCCTGGGTGTTTACACAAAAGAACTGAAAGCAGGCAGCAGCCTTATTCATAACTGCCAAAAGTGAGCAGGGCCCTAACTGTCCATTGATAGGTGAATGAATAAACAAAACACAGAATATACATGCAACAGAATGGAGGGAAATTGAAAGCCTTGAAAGGAGGGAAATTTTGACAAGTGCTACAACGCGGATGAACTTTGAAAATATAGTGCTACCTAGGATTACAGACTTAACTTGTTTTATGATTTTGGGACAAGGGCTGCATTCGTGTTTGTGTGGGGAAGATGGCTGTGTCGTTTCTATCACCTAATGCAAAGTTTGCAAATGAAAGCAAATTTTGGCTCCACAATGTTGTTTGCGAACCAAGGTATTACTATATTATGGCAAGGGATATATATACCAGTCACAAGAAGACAAATACTTTGTAATTCCATTTATATCAGGTATGTAGAGTAGTCATTCATAGACATTCATAAATACAGAAGTAGAATGAATGGTGTTTGCCAAAAGCTAAGCAAGAGAGGGAATATGGATATAATTCTACATTCGTGATCTGAATTTATGCAATTTTTCATTATTCCAAGTCTGTCTTTCCCAACTGAAAACAAACTAATCCTCAAATTCTTATATAACTTTAAGGGCCCCAAGTACCAAAACAATCCTGAAAAAGAAGAAAAGCTGGGGGGGATCACACTCTTGATTTCAAAATATCTTACAAATCTACCATCATTAAAAGTCTGATTCTGGCATAGACACACATAGACCAACAAAAATAGAACACAGAGCCCTGAAATAAACCCTCAGCTATACAGACAGAGGGCCTTCGACAAGGTGCCAGAAAGTCAGCTGAAAGTCCTTTCAACAGAGGCTGGGAAAACCAGGTATCCACATGCCAAAGAATGAAGTCAGATATTCACCTAATACCATACACAAAAATTAACTCAAAAGAGATCAAACACCTAAAAATAAAACACAAAATTCTTACAAGAAAACACAGAAGTGGCTGGGGATATAGCTCAGCAGCACAGTGCCTGTCTGGCAAGGGCAAGGTCCTGAGTTCAATCGCCAGTACAGAAAGGAAGGAAGGAAGGAAGGAAGGAAGGAAGGAAGGAAGGAAGGAAGGGAAAGAAAGAAGACAGAAGAAAAATTTTATTACATTGGATCTAGTAACGACCTCTTGGATATAAGATCCAAAGCATAGTCAACAAGTGAAAAAATAGACAAAATGGACTTCACCAAAATTAAACACTTTTTTCGGCAAAGGATACGATCCACAGAGAATAAAAAGCAACTCACAGAATAAGACAAAACATCTACAAATCAAGTATCATGATATTAAAATACACAGAAAATGCTACAACTCAACAATAACAAAAAAGAATTTAAAAATGGGCAAAGGACTTTTGAAGAGACATTTCTCCAAAGAAGATACACAACAGCCATAAGCACGTGGTCAGCATCGCTAGCATGAGGGAAATACCTATCAACACCATGCACACCTCTTAGGATACCTCTAACCACAGAAGAGGATAATAACAAGTGTGAGCAAGAAGAAATCAGAACACTGCTGGGCAGAATGTAGAACGATCCAGCTGCTGTGGAAAATAGCTTGGTGGTTCCTCAAAAAGTTAAACACGGGATTACCTTAGGACTCAGCAATTCCACTTCTAGGAAGCTACTCAAGGGAACTGAAAACAAGAACGGAAACAAGCACACACACATGAATGTCCACAGCGGCACCGTTCACAATAACCAAACGGCAGAAAGAATCCAGGTGCTGGAATTCCATCCAACAAAAGGAAGGATAAACCTAATATGCCATATATTCATACAAAAAATAATGTCTGAGTGTGGAGAGCCAAAAAGGGAAAGAAAGGCTGACACATGCCCCAACATGCATGAACCTCAAAAACATTATGCACATGAAAAACACCCAGCCACGAAAGGCTCGTTATTACATCACCCCATTTCTGTGAGACGTCCAGAAGGGGGAAAGCACAGAAACAGAAAGCACAGCAGTGTGTGCTAGGTGCAAAGGGAAGTGACTGCTGAGAGGGAAAGGGTCTCTTCTTGAAGTGATAAAAAGGTTCTGAAGCTGCATAGAAGTGGTGACTGCACAACGCTGTGAAGATACTCACTAAAACCCACAGAATTATGTAGTGCAAAAGAGGAATCTTGATGATCTGCAAATTATACCTTAATTTAAGAAAAAAAAGTGGTAATCCTAGCATTCAGGAGGCTGAGGCAGGAAGATCGCTGTGAGTTTGAGGCCAGCCTGGGCTACATAAGTGAGTTCAAGGCCAGCCTGACTGCAGAGTGAGACCCTGTCTCAAAAAAATATATATAAATAAAACAAAACAAAATAAAATAAAATAAAATAAAAACAGTGGACATAAGCTACTTGTGAAGTAAAACATCGGTAGGAAATATCCACATTTTCTTTTACTCTTCTGAAAACTGAGCGCTCTGCCTGGGGCTCAGGCGCCGGGGCCGGCTCTCCCACAGAGGAAGGAGCAGCCCCGCCTAAGCCCTGGCTCCTCTCACCTTGAGGTGCTGGTGCATGCAGTAGCGACACACCTTATGCTTCATCTCATGGGTAACACTGCTCGAGAAAGGAAGGAACCCACATTTTGGCTGCAAGATAAACAAAAAAGGAAGAAAACCATTTAGGGGAAATCACACAGCACCAAGCAGACCTATCACTAACTGCAAGACGATGAAAAGCGCCAGGGACTTGCTTCGCCTCCAGCTCCCCGTGGGAGGGACGCTTCCCACAGCACACACACATCTCTGCCCTGCGTCCCAGGCCGGCCTCCAGCTGCGTGCTTTCCTTACAGAACATGCCTGGAAGCCTGGTGGGAGTGGAGACAGGACCAGGGCTCCCGGAGGGGAAGCAGAAGCATTCTTTCTGCTGACAAAAGGCACTGTTTCTGCCAGGAACTCAGCTGCCTTCTAAATGCCATATCCTCTGAGCACAGGCCACGCGCAAGGCCTCCGCGCTGGGTCGGGCTGCAGAACGTGGCTGAGGAGCCAGAAGACCCCTCCGCCCACGCACCTCCCGAGGATCCAAGGTGCAAGCGCTCAGGCCAAGGGCACGACCCAGCGGCCACCGCCTCAGAGGTGGGAGAAAGGGGACACCAGCCAGGCAGTGAGGCGGTTTCCTGGGGGTGTGGGAGACGCCCTCGAAGGGAGAGCTGAAGCAGGTGGGCCCTGGCCCTTCGCAGCCCCTCCGGCCTGTGCCCCGCAGGACCCCAGACCCTGACCACGACTCTCCGGGGCTGAGGGCGCGCCGGCCTCCACGCCCGTGGGACAGTCCCTCCTAAGCGGGACACAGAGTCTCCATCTACAGGGGGCGCCTCAGATGGGTCCTCAGCACCCTGCACGGTGGCCGTGAGGCCGAGGGGGCGGGGGAGGTGGGGAGGAGACGGGGAGCCACAGGAGGTGCACACGGAGGGGAAAGAACCCCGCGGCTTTCCACTGGGGACCCCGACCACGCCTCACACCAGCCTGGCAGCGTGGGGCAGGTATCCCCACCGTCAGCACGCAGGGAGGGGCCCAAACTTGGGGTCTGGAGCCGTGAGGGGACCCAGGGGCAAGCCCTGGCAGGGGAGAAGAGCAGGCTGGATTTCTGACGGGCCGGCCCCTCCCTTTACCCACACCACCGGAAGCTCACCTTAATCTCCACACACAGAATCGGCCGGGGCTCCGCAATGCAGTAGGTCTGAAGTCTGGTGAGGTTGGGAAGGCACATAGCGTAACCACTGAGTGTGTCCAGGTCCTTGTCACAACGGGACTCTGAAAGACAGGGCACAGGCCACACCTAAGGATCAGAGGAGAGCGAGCGGGCCCCACAGCGGCAGACCCAGCCTTGTGCTTGTCCCAGGAGGCCACTCTGAACCTAGTGGAAGCCTCGTCTTTGCCTGGGGACTTTGGGATGGGCAACAGTAACAGAGCAGCTCGCACGAGGCCAGACACAGAGGGCCACACCTGTAACCTCAGCACTCGGAGGCCAAGGCAGGAGAACAGCAAGCGTGAGGCCAGCCTGGGCTACCCGGGAGGCCAGGACTGCGCGGCAAGGCGCTGTCTCCAAAAAACAGCCACAGAACAGTGGTTTATGGCCAGCTCTAGGCCAGGTGCTCTCAGCTCTGGAGAGGCACAGCCAGGCAGGCAGTCAAGCCCGCCCTTCATGTCTCTGAGCCCTGGTAGTAGCTCTAGACACCGCAGCTTCTCGGTGGCGACCCTCGGGTCACATCCGCTTGGTGGGAGAATAAGCAGAGCCCACACGGCCCAGTGGGAGAGGACCCCTGGAACTCCCCCAGACGCTGCCCCTGCGCCTCCCTCCAGGCTGGTTTCATCTTTATCCTCCAGCTGTAATAAACCACACCATGAGTGTGACTGTGAGGTTTAGTGTCCTTCTAGCCAATTACAACCCTGCGGGTGGCCTTGGAGACCTCTAAATGTGTGACAGTTGTCTGAAGTGAGGAAGGCCTTGGGGAAGACCCCCTAATTCCATGACTCCCTCAGCCCAGGAGCTGGGAGAGGAAGGAGGCTGCAGGCCCTATCTTCCCCTCAAACCTGGCCCTTCCCTTTACACAGTGCTTGGACACCGCCTCGGCCAGCTCTGCTAGAAGCTGGCATAGACAGAGCCGAACGCGGCCAGGCTCCCCTCCTTCAGCCCCAGCAAGCCTCACTCCAAGTCCTTACTCCAAGTCCTTACTCCAAGGGCCGGCACGGTTCTTATCACCGAAGTCCTAAGACCTCAGTTATGATTACAAAATGAAATGGCGCTGAGCAGCATGCTGGTCCCTGTCCACCCTTACAGACAAAAGGAGTGGAGCCCAGATACAGCCTGTGCCTCCACAGCCTCTGCCGCAGCACAGAGCCTACAGCACGGGGCTGGTTCCTCCCTACCCCAGCCAGACCGTGAGCCCAGAGCATTGTTTGTTTTCATTTCCTGATCCGATCAGGAAGGAATCTTATGGGGCGGCCAATTCTTTACCCTCATTTGCCTGGCTGTGCTCTAGGAAGAGCCATTTATACACTCAACACAGGATCTCACGTCTTGATCAGTAACTGGGGAGTGGAGGGGACCACCAGCAAGTTCAAGAACGGTGGGCATGGGGCTGGGAGGGGATAACGAAGTTCTGGCCTTAAAATTGCTGAAAACTGCTTGTATCTAATGTGGGTGATCACTTCAAATGCTTTTCAAATGGGATTTTTAAAATTAGAAACAATATTCGTAACTTAGACAACACTTACCTGGTCTTTCAGACTGTATCTTTAAACATAATTGTTTCACAAACTCTAAAGGCAGCTGAACAACTTCCTGTAGGAAAACATGAAATAATGTGGGTTGCACAAGAAGACAGTTAATGTCACAGAGCTGTGCACCTAAGCACAGTTAAAATGGTAAATTTCACATTATGTGTATTTCGTCACACACAAAAAATGACAGCTTAAAAAAATTCAGCATGTGACCAGTTCTCCCCAGAGCAGCCAGGAGCCACACGGGGCGCAGCAGCCCTGCCACTCCATCCCCCTCACAGAAGGCCACAGCAGCAGCAGGTCAGAGAAGCATCCATGCACACAGAGGAGGGCCTGGGGCCGTTCGGGGGCCACATGAAGACGCGCGCTGACCCTCAGACAGCTTGAGGGTCCCACACTGCCACCTGGAAAGCAGTTCGGGGGCAATGGAGCTGCTGTCCGTGAGTGAGCCACACACAGGGACCCACTGGCTGATGGCCAGTCCTCCTCTCCACTTGGCTGTTTCCTGGCAATTTCCCAAGTGAAAGGGATTCGATTTAAGAAACACTGCTTACCATCTCCTCTGACCTTTCAGGTTTCCAGAGTAGCAGAACTATGACTTCTAAAAATCCCTCAGAGACACAGGTGACCTGCCTGACACAAGTGCTGGAACACTGCCCGCGGGGAGGCTCGCCCCCTCCACCAGCCCTGCATGTGCCATCTCTGTCCCCGCTCCCTGCCCGCCATGCTGTCTCACTTGTGATTTTCTTATTTACAGAAACATGCTATATATGCTGATGCTAGGAGAGGCACTAAAAATCTCAATATGGAATCAGGTAATCTGAAACAAAGGAAAAGAGGGGAAATGTAAAGGTCCCCAAATTCCCAACCTCAAGGTGTCTCACACTTACTCTGCTTTAAAGAAACCAAAAGTTGAAAGGAACAAATACCCGTCCTGATCCCATGTGCATAAGAACAAGGTTAAGAACTGCACAGAAGGCTGGGCATGGTGGCGCACGCCTGTAATCCCAGCACTCTGGGACGCTGCGACAAGACCATCACAAGCTCGAGCCCAACCTGGGCAACTTAGTGACTTAATGAGACCCTGTCTTCAAAAAAAAAAAAAAGGGGGTCAGGAATGTAGCTCACATCCTAGGTTCAACCCCCAGGACCCACACACACACTCACCCCAGAGATGCCTTGCCCCACAGAGTGCACGGCTGGGGACACAGTACCTACCCAGGTCTGGGGCCACACACACGAAGACCTCCCCTGCTACTGCCTGCCTGAGTCCACAGATACCCTGAGCTGCTTCTAACAACTTTAAACCACTGATTTTATAACGAGGTTATCTGTGTTTCTCACGATG
>RJWT010051955.1:0-10611 GCA_004365215.1 Cuniculus paca
AAATATTGCAAAGAATTGCATGTGAACACATAATTCAGAGATGAAGAAATATAAATAGCAAAGACATTTTAAAAAAAGCAGTCATCCTATCAAATTAAACCTATATCCTTCACTTAACAAGTTAATAATTTTTATAAATATATTATTCTCAGTACTATTATTATTCTCACTAATAGTAGTTTTAGTATTTTTAATATTAGAATTAATAGGATTATAAATTTGTCCAACTTTGACAACATTTGAACTTTTTTTGCAAAAAGTCTTAAAACTATTCACATTCTTTAGACCAGATAAAATTTTACATAAAAATATGTTTATTATATTATTTATAATTAACAAACTTGAAAAAACCTAGGAGTTCAATAAAAGAGGAATATTTAAGTTGATTATCATATATAAAGTATACTATATAATACACAATATGTGAGAGTTACAAAGTGCATTTGCAAAAAATTTTTACTCATAATTGAATTATTAGACATTATAGAGTAACATACATAAAATTTTCCATAAAATATCTCAAGTGCGAAAAACATATGTACAGAAAAATACTGCAGATATACCTACATTCAAGTGGTGATTATTACTCAGCAATTCATTGTGGAAAATTGTTTCCATCTTTGTACATTTTTATACTTTTATATTTCCCACAATAGGCCTGACTGACTTTAGTACTTATGAAAAAAATGCAAACATTATTTTAAATGTGCAACTTCTAATTGCTTTAATTTTAAAAAATATATAGTAATCCTGAGACATTTACAGAAGTAGTGACGGAAAGTAACTATCTACAACAAAAAGCCATAGTTAAATTTGAGAACAGAGTGAGCAATACGTGTTTGGGATGCGTGGTACACTGCTCCTTCCAGACGGTGTGCAAGCCTGGAAAAGCAGAATCCTGTGCACTATGCCTGTAACACAACTTCGATAGCCCGCTGGCCGTGTATTTCACTGAGTCTCCAGACTCGGCCGTCGTCCTGTATTGAGTGATGCGGCGGCGGTCATTGAAAGGTGCATGTGACGGGTTTAAAATGGAGAAGAGAACCCACTTTCCATTATCACTCCGGGACCTCTTGGCATTTTAAGATCCCACTAAGACGTCATGAGAGGGGAGGAGGGAGTTCAGGGTGACCACGACGTTTTCTTCTGGCAATCTCCCTTTCTGAGCCACATTGAAACCCTAGAGTCAGTCAAAAAAATATACAGCTTCTATCTGTGATCTTGCTTTGGACGTCATGACAGATTCAGTTTTATATTAAGCTGCCTCGGAACTGTTCAGTGAGGACAAACGTGCACACATCTTCATTAATCTTAGTTGGGCCCATGATGAAAAATGCTACTGAGGGGCTGGGGGTTTAGCTTAGCACCTACCTGACAAGCGCGAGGTCGTGAGTTCGATCCCTGGGGGAAAAAATGCTACTGAGGAAATATGCTCACTAGAAAATATAAGGCACATTGCCCCTGAGAGCCTCCCTGGGGTCTCAGCTCCTGGCACAGTGACCACGCTCCCACCCATGAGCAGGTTCGGGTCCCACCTGCTCCCATCATCTGACCCATTATGACAATACGGCTTATAACAATACTGACAATTTTGCTTCTCATGCCCACTCAAATACTAGAGGATTCAGAGGTGAATGAGACAATTCATTCATACGAGACACAGTGTAAAAATTCCCCCGAAGGAAAAACAGCTCATTTGGGGACCACATGAGTGAGAGGAACTGCCTTGATGGTTCAGACCAAGCTCTGCAGAACATAAAGTTCTATCCCAGGTGAGTGGTTGGTAGCTCATGATCAGCCAGCAGTCACCACAATGCTTTCTCTGAGTTTGGTCTCTGATTAAGTGGTATTCTTAATATTATTCCAGCTGTAACACTCAACTGTCTCTTATGTGGGGGCTCTTAGTCAATCTGAACCAAAAGAGTTCTAATTAGTGGTTTAAAGAACACACTGTATCATCTTTGTAGACTTCCAGAATCAAGAAAAACTCCCCATCCTGTGGAAATTTCTCTAGTCACACACTGAGATTACCTGAGACTTCTTCTCATCTCCATTTAGGTTCAAGTCATGGATCAGTAGGAAGATTGGCTATGAAATTTTGTTATTATCTGTGTTTTCTGTAAAGTTATAATAGCAAACAATCTTTTAGCAGATGTGAGTTGAAACTTGGTGGCCATGGTTTTGAAGTCTCTTTTACTCAAGTAAATTTCTCAGTGGAAGTCTGGTCCTTACAAACCTTTATTTCTGCACAGACACCTACCATGCACCCCAGTCTGTGAGGCTGGGACAGAGATGCTAAGAGGCAGAGGCATGATCTTTCATGGACCCACAAGACATTGAAATAATAAGAAAGAGCAAACAGAAGAAAGAAGGGAAGGAAGGCGGGAGGCAGGAGGGGGGGAGAAGATCAAAGAAGAAAATTAGTATGAAACTGTGATCAAGTAGATGACTTAAATGAAGCCAAGCATCATACCAAACTGGGCATTTTAAGTCAGACATCATTTAGGCATGTGTTCCCTTAATATCTCAGTAGATTGTTCAGATTTTTAAATATTTTAATTTACTTCAACCAACTAAAAAAGACTATTGCAAATTCTGCCTTATTTATAAATATATGATGTCTATTCACTAGCATTTCAATTTTAAATGTATTTTTCGGCCCCAGTGAACTGACTGCAAATATTCTAGTTATTCAGGAGCATACTTTTTGTGGGAATGTCTTCAGATGTATTGTTGTTTTAAGTAACATTAGAAGCGAGAATGCTAAAGAACTTAGTGTCCTAAATTCCCTTGTACTGTACTGTAATTATTGCCTTAACGTATAATTTCATCACGTCTTCTTGGTACAGATAATTAAGGTTTCTTCACTAACTTATAGTAAAATTCCCAATCTCTAAAGGGTAATTATGTTCTAAATGATAGTAATGAATTCTTAATTTAGCCAAATACTGATAACCAAACAAAAGCTTGTTTTGAATAGCTTAATATGTTAAAAGTCATGGACTTAACATTGTTTCGGTTAAATCAGAAATGTGCTTCTTGCTCTGTATGAGAAGAAGAATTAAGCACACAATGACCACATTGTCTTTCATGCAGCGTATTTTTTCACCAGAGGCCCCGTCGTGTTGTACAGCAAGCCAGCTAACGGATTCCTTGCACAGCCCTCCAAACGTCTGGTTGCTTAGTGACTGTTATCCAAGGCAAACGGCAAACACCGCAGACAGTTCTGAATAGCTGTTTGTTGACCTAAATACAATATTTATATGGCTTTTTTCTTTCTCAGACATAATTGGACCCTGCCATATTCCACAGAAGAGAAATTTGTTATTCCTTCATTATTTATCACTATTCCTAGAAATGGTCTCTTTTTATTTTTAATGAGGAAAGCTTTAAAAGGGTGCAATAGTAAGTTCCCAACAGAAAATTCAGTAGTTCCTCAAGTTTTTAACTCTCATACACAGGAAATGATTCCCGAAGAAATGCATGTGAATGCCTAATAACTGCAGCGTTTTGTAGCATTTCTTGCTATCTCCTGCAGAACAGACATGTGACATAACGAATGGTTACAAATGTTGTAAGTCAGGGCAAGGGCAAATTCACCTTAGTGTTTGCAGATTGTCAGGGAGGGGATGCAAGGTCCTAGAAAGGCCCTCCCTGTGCTCCCCAAGGCTTGGCCAAGGGGGCTGCCCTGGAATTCCACCTCTGCACACAGCTCCTGTGTCCTCCCCAGGACTCCTTGCCCAGTTGACTGCTGAATGAATGCGTAGCCCTGTGACAACTGTCAACACACTGTGTTGCAAGGATTGGTTTACATCTCTGTTACCACAAAGATTCGAAGCTGCTTTTCAGTTACCATTCATCTTCGGAGCACCGTCACTGGAATAGAATGCATCCTAAGTACATTTAAAGGAATGAAACGCCCTTTTTCCTGCTTGAATATAAGCTGATGACTTTTAGTGTTTCCTGGACACTGTTACAGAATGAATACCATTCCCCAGCATTCATGTGTTAAAGCCTGACCCTCACTGCATGGCTTTGAAGGTGGGGCATTGGGAGGTGACTAGATTTACACGAGGCCCACGGTGAGGGTCCCATGGTGAGATCAGTGTTCTAAGAGGAGGAGATCAGAGTTTTCTCTTCCCATCATGCAGAGGGAAGTTCACCAGAACTCAGTCACCCTGCCACCCCAGGGCTCAACTTCCAGCATCAGATCCATGGGACCCACATTTTGTGTGGCAGCCCAAGTTAAAACAAGGGCTGAATTCTTTGCCAAAAAAAAATTGATATCGTGTAGTTTTTAAACAAATGAAGATGGATAATTCAATAAATTGTGTAGGACAACTGGTTAGTCACTGTAAAAGCACAAATCCTTTACCTCTATGGCAAAATAAATGTTGGCTGGAACACATATTCAAATGCTAGAAAGACTTTCTGGAAAGGAAGGATGGTAAGGAAGTGGGCTGCTGCACATCCAGTAAATATGTTCATGCTTTTTGTAATGGGGGAGGCTGTTATGCATAAAACTCAGAAACTATGGAAGGAATATTTGCTCATGTAAAAATGTTTAAAAATCTATCCTGAGCATAGCATCGAGTTTTTAAAACTTACAATTTAACAAAAACTGACAATGACTATGACCAAGACTTAATCTGTAGCATAAAAGGAAGTCTCACAAATCAACAAGACAGTGACCAAAAATAAAGTAGAAAATGAATAAAGAGTATAAAAACATGTTTTACAGGGAATAAATAATGTGGGCAGGAAGTACATGGAAAGATGTGGCAATAAAGTGAATGCAAATTAAAATACAATGTGTTATTTCAACTACCAGATTGACAAAGATTACTTACTTTGGTTATTACCCCTTCTGTGTTAGAAAATGGAAAAGGGAAGTTTTCCATCACTTTTGATAAAGTATAGATTAGTAGTAAGAAACCATCTGTTATGGTTTGCCTCTAGGTGGCCCCCCAAGCCTCATGCTCATAGAAGTGGCTGAATCTAGCGTTTGTGAGTGATTGGCTATCTAGTGCTGGGATTGACAATGTGAGTTCTGCACCCACCCAGGGGTGGAGCCGACATACAATGTAAGGTCGGGAAGGAGGTGGGTTTTTCCCTCTTTTGCACGGTTTGCTCTTGCCGCTTGCAGCCGCCATGAATGGCTGCCCCCTCAACCACATCACCCTGCCTTGGAGCCAGCTGAGTATGGACTGAAACCCCCAAAACTGTAAGAAATAAACCTCTCCTTCCTTCACTTTGGGCATCAGGTAGTTTGTCTCAAAAACAAGAGAAAAGTAACCAAGACACTATCCATCAGTATCTTTCAAATTTTTAATACCCTTTGACATTGCATTTCACTTTTAGGAGCTTACAGTTCATCTCTTTCCACAAATAACTGCATATCCATTAATAGATAATTACCAACTCATTATAAAAAGTAATGTGATTCGATTTATTAGACAAATTGAAATTTTACTATAGCTGCCTCTGATTAACAGGGTTTGAGGTAGAAATGGGAAATTTTACATTACTATAAACTTTGGTGACATTTACCTTTTTCAGAAACCCATAAATTGGCTGGGCACAATGGCATATACTTGTAATCCTAGTACTCTGAGAGGCTAAGGCAAGAGGATCACAAGTTGAAGCCCAGCCTGCGCAATTTAGCAATTTAGCAAGAGCTTGTTTCAAAATAAAAAAATTAAAAAGGGGCTGTAACCTGGCCCCAAGAAAAAAATAAAGAAAGAGAGAAAGAAAGAAAGAAAGAAAGAGAAAGAGAGTCAGAAGGAAGTAATAAATATACATTAGCTTATAATTTTAAAAAATTAATTAAGGTATAAGAAAGTATTGCTAACTTACAAGTTTATAAAAGTTAACATGATTATGCAATCACTGTGATACAAAAACATCAAAAAAGAACAAGAAAATAATCCAAATAAAATAATTTTAGCAAACCTGAAACACTTGAAGTATTCCACAGACAAATGGCACGTGTCAGGTGGCTGACAGGCCTCATCCACAACCCAGGCACAGAGGCCTGGAGGCTCCAGTCACCCGTCGCTCAGCTGCCCTTTCAATCACAGATGATGAGTGTACAAATCAATAGAAGAGGGGAAAAAAGTATTTCCTAAAGGCAAGGGACTGGGGGAAGTTTTCAGAAGGTTAAAAAAATCATTTCTGACCAGTCTAAATGAGATCAAGAACAGAGTCTGACCTTCGTAAAGACTTTTAAAAATAGATTCTTTGCCTCAGAAAACCATCGAAGCAAACGTTCTGCTTTTCCTTGCCTTAAATTCACACTCCATAAATAAGCCGCAGATGTATTTGCACTTGCATTGTCTACGAGCAGAAGATGATAGAATTGGGGTACGCAACTGGACCAAGAACCCTAAGTGGAATTCTTCCACCAGCTGCCGAACGGTAGCTCTGTGAGGGCTGCACCATCCTGTCCTCACCTTGGGTCGTTTCCCCACAAGCAAAGCTCATTTATTACAAGTGAAAAAATGTATTTTATCTGAAACCTTAATGTGTCCCATGAGAACAAGAGCTGTAAGTCGGGTGCATTTGGTCTAGGTTCATCTCCACTTCCCTTAAAATGAAAGTGCCCTCCAAATATCGATTGTCCAAAAAAAGAAAAGAAAAAAAGCCTTCCTCTGCGTGATCCTCCTCCTGAGAGCTGAGAAATATGAAAAACTGCAGCTTGACTTTGTGAACCAGATAGAAATCGCTGGTGCTGACTGAAATGAGCCAAACTCAAGGTCACAAAGAAATCCTTTTTTATTAGAGGCGAACACAATCAAATTCTACTGATTCAAAGAACTACACGTTTTAATTCTTTCGTTTTTCACCTTTCCTCCTCTCAGGCCTCTTCCTCCCCCTTGCCAGCTCCTTTCTCTTCACATTACTACATTTTTTTCTTTGGGTACATTAGTTGGATTATTTGGTCTTCAGTGGAGGTACACAGGGAAAGACATTGTGATTCATTTGTAAACGTCGATTACCACCACTGCGGTAAACTTCGGTTTGGTCGGGAGGTGAACACGTGTTAGTGGCGTAGGCTCCATGTGGCAGACGTGAACTCCGTGGCCCAGGCAGGCGCGGAGCCAAGGAGGATGGGAAACCCGCAGGGACCACAAGCTTGAAAAGCCAAACTGCATCAACTCTCAGGAGAGCTCGCGTCACTCCTTGGCCGCCGTGACGTATTCTGGTGTCCGCGCTGAAAACTGATTTACTAGGGGCACAGCATCGCATGCCACGTGTGCTGCGTGGAGCCGTGGCTCAGCTCGTCTTTTGATTTTGTCAGGAAATACACTGGTAAAACTGGCTGGAAGCCCCTGACATCCACACTCCTTAAACACACCGAGCACCACGTTGATTGAAGAAATCAGCGGAAGCTCAGAAGCAAAAGCAGCCATAAAAGGGCTACCTGACCTAGTTCCTGTAGCTGAAGAACATAAAAGCTAAGGCAGAATTTCTGTCTCAGCTGTTTGCCGTTAACTTTTTATTGTGGTATAAAACACCTGCACCACAAAACTCACAACCAAGTCATGCATCACATGATGCATCATGACACGAACACTAACAATCTCTCAAAGAAGTAGAGTATCCCTTGACATTCGGAAGCCTACCTAGGATTCCTCCTAACTGCGGCTGCTCCTTTTCTCTCCCCTAGAGGTAATGCTACCTTGACATTTAAGTTAATCATTCACCACCTTTCAAAAATGTTGTTTTACTAGGTACGTGATATCTGTAAACACAACAGTTTAGTTTTGCCTGCTTTTGGACTTGATGTGACTGTATTTCACACCATGTGATATGTCTCCTTTGGTGTCTGGATCTTTTTCATCAACACTTTTCATGATTTATCAGCATCGTGTCTATGATACCTCTGCCACTGCATGTAGCTGCGGTTCTTTTGGTCTCATAGCTTTATAGTGTCTTGCTGTGTGATTATACTACAATTTATCTTTCCATGCAGCTGTTGGTGAGCTTTACACAAACCACCTTGTTAGGCGCATTCTTGTAGGTGAGTCTTGCTCTACCTGAGCACTCATTTCTAGAAGTGGAATTGCAGGTCACAGGGACACAGCCCTGCAATCATAACTAAGCACATCAAATTGCATGCCAAGTGGTTATTCCAGTTCACGTCCCTGGGAGCAGGGTACTGGGGACTCAGGGCTCACATCCTCCTTCAGGTCGTAGCTGTCATTCTGTAACTGTTCATGGTTATTCATGGTCCCAGAATCATTATCCACTGTGTGGCTTGCTCTGTCACTCACTTGGTAATGTTATTTGAGGAACTAATGATTTAATTGGATTGTAATAAATTTGATCAGTTATTTTCTTTATGGTTAGTAATTATTGTGTTCTGCTCTGGTATTCTATTCCTACCCTTGTGAATCAAAGATTTTGTCATATATTATCTTCTAGAATATTGCTTATGTTGCTTTTCATGTTTAGATCTATAGTGCACCTAAAATTTGTTTTTGGGCATGATCTCAAATAGCATCAAGTGTCTCTTTCTCCGTGTGCATGTGAATTGATCTCAGTGCCATTTATTGAAAAGATGGTTCATTCTCACTGCTGTACAACACCACCTGTACTTGCCCCCTAGGGCTGCTGAAACAGAGCTCCACCAACTGCAGGGCTTCAAACAACACGCACGTGTTTTCTCCAGGTTCTGGAAGCTACAGGAGTGACATAAAGCTGCCGCAGGGCTACACTTCCTCTAAAGGCTCTAGGGGAGAATCCTTCCCGTCTTGCAGCATCTGGCTGTCCCCGCAATCGTTGGTGCTCCTTGGCATTTGACTGTGATCTCTGCCTCAGTTGCCCATAATATTTTACCTGTGTGTCTGGGCCTCTGTATCCAAATTTCCCTCGTGTACAAGGACATCAATTATATTAAATTTATGGCTCACCCCCGTGTAGTCTGACTTCATCATAACTGATTATATCTGCAAAGACCCTGTTTGTACATAATTTAAATTCTTTAAATGTGTGGAGACACCAGTTCTTTTTAGATCAATGCCTATTAAAATTATTTTTTCATAGAAAAGATAAAAATAATTGAATCATTATACGTATGCACCAACATACACACACACAGAAATCATCTTCCTGAATTAGCATATGTCATAGATTGTGAAAAATCAAAAGAGTAGGAAAAGATATTAGAAGTGAAACCTGGGTCCTTTCATTTGAGAGCTGAGGGGAGACACAGAGAGGCAAGGAGATTTGGCTATGGTCACACAGCTAGTAACAGAGTCAGAACTGCACCAGGGGTATTACACCCCGCAGTCAGGCATAAGTGTGCCAGTTACACAATGATCAGTGGATTGCTTCCCTGGCCATGCAAAATGTCTGATGAATATAATGCTGCTAGTGAATAACTTCTACACTTATTTTTAATGGGTATCTCTAGTGACCTGTTTACATATATTCTTCCTCTCTAGGAACGAAATCCTTCCTGTGGCAATTCTTAATTGCTGTTACATCAATGACCGCTCACTCCTTTCTCAACCTGGAACAATAACACAGATTGTGTCCTAGGCCATTAGCTTTTTCATTCATGTTGCAATTTAATGTTTTGAAAAGGCAGAGGCAAAACTTGGGCTTCGGAGTGAGTGCATCTGAGTCTGTGTCCATCCCCTGATTTCTGTGCGTGCACCTCCAGCATCTGTCACCCTGGTATTCCTGGTAACAGTGCCCACTCCTACTCAGGGACATGATTGTTCACTGCACAGCAGTGAATGAAATGCCCCATTGTCAGGGACTCAGCACAGCTGTTTTCAACCTGCCCGGCCACAGGGCTCTGATGGGACTTTTCTGTTTTGTACAATTCAGGCCTCTGAAATACTTTGTGACATTTGGAAACCTTGTGTCTGTCTTACTGTGCACTGTGTGAGCAACACCATGTGCTGACAGATGAGAACAGAAGCCGTTACAGCCAGGAGTGCACCAAATCGAGGGCAAAACTTGCAGACAGCGTGGAAAGCTCCTTAGCCGTTCTCAGTAACATTTGCCCATAGAAGATTAGGAGGCTATAAATGTCTTGTTATGCTCCCACAAAAGAAGCAGAAATAGGAATACACAGGCAGTTAATTATAAAAGGGAAACCATCCGGTTTGAAATAATCTTTCTCTGTTTGAATTTCTTCTACTTGACCTTCCAAAAATGCCTCAGACTCAGTTCATTTAGTTCACCTGTATTATTTGCCTTTCATTCATTTTAATCTTGAAAACAAATCCAAGGGAGATTTTTGGTGAACATTTCCTTCCTTTTGTACTTCTGGCTCTGGAGTTCTGATGTGATTAATTTGGAGACATTAATAGCCTTTATGGATTTGCCCTTTTAAATTTTCTTTTTTTTTTTTTAATTTTGAAAAGAATACAACCAAACAAAACAAAACAGAGTAAAATCAATCAAAACAAGGCAATGAACACGGCACATGACTTTTAAACAGGGTAAAAAGCAATCGGTAAGGCTACCATAATGCCTCTTGTTATCTGCAATATACCTGCCCATACCATCAGGGATAAGTAAAATCAAACAAAATACAACAAACTAAAACAGTAGAAACAAAACAAAACAAAACAAACAAAGCAGAACAATGTA
>RJWT010051956.1:0-10632 GCA_004365215.1 Cuniculus paca
GAGTGTCAGCCATCCTTCCCCCTCATTTGGACAATCTCAGCAGCCCATGAGAACATCAGAAAACTCTTGTACTACCTGGAGTTCCTTGGTGGATTGGTAGGAGCCTCAGGAAGCCCTTCCCCCCCATTGAGAGGACCTCAGTGGGCCAGCAAGAGCATGGAGAGCCCTAAATGAGAGCAGGAGCCTAAATGTACCCTCCCCTCACCTGGAGGAACTTGGCCGGCCTGTGAGAGTGCCGGTGAGTCCTTCTTCCATTCAGAGAACTCCAGGTGCGCTGGCAAGAGTGCCAGCGAGACTTCCACCCACTCAGAGGATCCCCCGGTAACACAATGTGGTCCCAGCTTGGGTATGCACCATGGATAGGTGGTTCTGGCACCCTGGAACAGTCTGAAGCCTCAGTAACAATATGAGCTAAGGGTTGGTTCACATCAATACTCCTAGGCTAGTCAGCCTAGGAAGAATATAAGACTCACCCAACTGGCCCAACAGGAGGAATTCATGTGACTAGCTCCTCCCCTACACTGTAGGACCCAGAAACTAGGTGAATGTCAGCCACAGAGTAGGACACTAAAATACAAACAATGGACAGGCAAGACTAGCACACCTAAATATTAACCAAGAGGTGAAAATGACAAAACGAAAAACCACAATGCAATCTCAAACCCCCAGCCTATCTGGAACAAGTGAAGGAGACATCCAAATAGAGAATGTTGGAAATCACAACCTCAAATTTCTGAAAATATAGCAAGTGAAGTAAATAAACAAATCCATGAGACTAGAGAGGGATTCAGATCAGAAATAATCTCTCAGGTAAACAAAGAAATGACAATCTTAATGATGGAGTTTCTCAGCATAGCTAGAGGACATAGATAAAAAAGTACAGGGGCCGGGGATTTAGCTCAGTTGCCTAAGTGCCTGCCTAGTAAGTACAAGGTTGTGAGTTCAATCCCTGGTGTGGCAAAAAAAAAAAAAAAAAAAAAAAAAAAAAACAAAGTACAGGAGCATGGGAAAATGATGGAAATGAATGAACAATATAGGAAAGAAACAGAATGCATGAAACAGATTCAAAGAGGTATCCAGCACATTAAAAATTCCATTGAAACCTGGCAAAAAAGCTTGAACAAAACTGAAGATACACTTTCAGACCCTGAAGTCAGGATCACACCTAGTGATCACAAAAGGAAAGAACTCTTAAAAATAACAAGGGATCATAAAATAAGAATTTGACACCTCCAAGATGATGCAAAGAAAAACAATATAAGCCTCATAGGTGTAAATGAAAATGCAGGAGTCAATGTGAATGACATCAAAAAACTATTCACAGAAGTAATAGCAGAAAATTTACCAAGCATGGGAAAAGAATCTGATATACAGATTAGTGAGGCATATACAACTCCAAACGGCCATAACCAAAATAGTTATACACCCTAAAATATAATAATCAAGATCCCAGAAATTCAGCATAAAAACAGGATATTAAAAGCTGTTAGAGAAAAGAAACAGATCACCTATGAAGGAAAGACCAATAGAATCATGGCTGACTTCTCAACACAAAACCTCAAGTCAAGATGAGCTTGGAATGAAGTATTCAAGCCCTGAAAGAGAACAACTTTCAACCCAGATTGATGTACCCTGCAAAACTAGCTCTCAAAATTAATGGAGAAGCAAGATACTTCCATGACAAAGTACAATTGAAGAAATTCATGCCCACCAAACCAGCCTTAGATAGAGTACTTAAAGATAGTCTAGATAGAGAAAAAGTGACCAAAATTCCCACAACAACAGAAAGAAACTGCCAGGCAGGGCAAGCAATTAAACAAAGGGGAAAAGCAGGGAACTAAAAACAGGAAAATAGTATGACAAAGATAAGTCAATACATATCAGTTGTAAACATCACTGTAAATGGCCTCAGTTCACCAATTAAAAGAAACACATTGGCAAAATGGATCAAGAAACAAAATCCAACAACAGGCTGTATACAAGAAACACATCAAACTCAAAAAGAAACTCATAGACCGAAAGTCAAAGGATGGAAAACAATATTCCATGTGACAGGAACCCAGAAAAAAAGCAGGGGTAGCTATTCTGCTCATGGACAATGTGAACTTCAAACCAAAAATGATGAAAAGAGATTTAAAAAATGTCATCACCTACTCATTAGAGAAAGAATTAAAGGAAAAGATAACAATCCTAAGTACATGGGCAGCAAATACGGGAGTACCCAACTATATAAGACAAATACTAATAGATATGAAAAATCAAACATACAATAACACAATTGAAACAGACCTTAATACCCCATTGACACAAAGAGACAGATCAACTAGAAAAAAGACAACAAAGATATAATGAAACGCAATCAAGCCTGTGAACAAATGGACTTACTAGATGTTTACAGAGTGTTGTAGTCAGGGATTGCAGGGACAAAGATTCCAATCATGACACAGAATTTATATTATTCAGGACGGTTACTTAGTGATAAACACAAGAAAGTGCAAGAAATCTGTCCACAACACCAAATACCTAAAAACTATTAGCTGAGGGCCTAGATTCCACAATAATGTCCTGCATGAGTCCAACTGAAGACCTAGAGCCCGTGACAGTGCCTCCCACAAGTCCAACTAGAGGCCTAGAGCCCACAACAAACACTCATGCAAGTCTGTTTGATGGATCTGTGCTGGGAAGGTTCAGAGGCCAGTGGTGGAAGCCAGAAAGTCTATGCCAGCAGGATGAAGGATCTGTATTAGTAGGTTGAAGGTTCTATAATGGAGTCAAAAAGTGATGCTCAAATAAGGACCAGGGCTCCCTGAAAAATACCATGGACATCCTCAGCAACAATGAGGTTCTATGCTCCTCGGACTATGAAAAGAGTCAAGTACATGCCAGGAGGCCAGCATGACAACTTCCCCTGGAGTTTAAATAACAAACACCTTGCCTCTGGAGCCAGGAAGTGATGCTCAACATAAGAACCAGAGCTCCCCCAAAGTGTACTGCAGCCACTCTCAACGACAAGGTCCCAAGCTCCTCTGATGATAATGGCCAAATTCATATTGGGGAAGTCAGCCTGACAAGCTCCTCCAGGAGAACCACTGATGCCAAACAGCAGTGCTTAGGAGAACCCATGATGTCACTGCTCTTCCTCTCCGTCTGTTTTTATGCTGGCACATTTCCTCAGGTGGGCCATCTATACTCAGCACCATGCCAATTTAATTCAGCTGGTGTGAAGTTGACCACCAGTTTTTAATCCGTAACACAGACTGTTAAAACCAAAACATCCAAATACACATTCTTCTCAGCTACATATGGGACATTTTCCAAAACAGACCATATATTAGCCCATGCAACATGCTTAACTAAATGCAAAGGAACTCAAATTATCCCATGCATATTTTCTGAACATAGTACTTAAATTGGAAATTAATGACAAAAGAAACTGCCAAACTACATAAACACATGGAAATTAAATAAGACCCTCCTGAACAACCAATGGGTCATAGATGAAATTAAAGAAGAAATTAAACAGTATCTACAATTAAATGAAAATCAGACACAATGTACCAGAATCTGTGGGATGCAATGAAAGTGATCCTTAGGAGGAAATATATAGCAATGAATTCTCATATCAGGAAAACAGAATAAGCCCAAAAAAGCTAATGCTACACCTCAAGCTTCTAGAAAAACAACAGCAAGTCAAGACCAAAATTCATAGAAGGGAGGAAAGTATAAAGATTGAGCAGAAATTAATGCAATTGGGACTAAGAAAACAATACAAAGAATTAATGAATTGAAATGTTGGTTCCTCAGAGAATAAATAAAGTTGATAAACCCCTAGCCAACCTTATCAAGAAAAGGAAAGAAAAAACTCAAATTCATGTGATGAGGAATGAAAAGGGTGAAATTACTGCAGATCCTGTGGAAATTAAGATCATCAATACCTATTTTGAAAAATTTTACTCACATGGGCAGAAAGAAAAAAAAACACAGAATGAACATATTTCTAGAAATGTATGAATTACCAAAGCTGAATCAAGAAGATATAAAAATTTTGAATAACCCAATTTATTACTAAAATTGAAAATGTAATTAAAAACTTACCAACAAAGACAAAGCCCAAGTCCTGATGGATTCACAGCTGAATTCTACAAGAAATTTAGAGAAGATTTAATGCCAATAGTCCTCAAACTCTTTACGCAATTCTCCCTAACTCATTCTTGCAGGAAAGTATTACTCAGATACCTAAACCAGAGAAAGAGCCAACCAAAAAGGAGAACTACAGGCCAATCTCACTATGAACATAGGTACAAAATTCTCAATAAAATACTAGCAAACAGAATGCAGCAAATCATCAAGAAGATGATACACCATGACCAAGTGGGATTCATCCCAGGAATGCAGAGATGGTTCAACATATGCAAAACAATAAATGTAATACACCATACCAACCAAGCCAAAGACAAAAATCACATAATCATCTCAATAGATGCAGAAAAAACTTTTGACAAAGCCCAACACTCATTCATGATGTAACACCCTACAGAAAATTGGAATAGATGGTCTCTACCTCAATCTGATGAAAGCCATCTATGACAAGTCAACAGTCAACATCATACTAAATGGATAAAAACTGAAAGCTTTCACTCTAAAATCCAGAATAAGACAAGGATGGCCACTATCACCACTTGTATTCAATATAGTTCTGGAAACATTAACCAGAGCAATTAGATAAGAGAAAAAGGGAAAAAAAAGGAATAAAGAGAGGACCGGAAGAAGTTAAATCATCATTACTTGCAGATGACATGATACTCTACATAGAACACCCCAAAAACTCCACCAAAAGAATATTAGAGTGAATAAGCAAATTCAGCAGCCTAGCTGCACACAAAGTCAACACTCAAAAATCAAGAGCATTCTTGTACACAAACAGACTCACTGAGAGAGAAATTAGGGAAATGACACCTTTCACATAGCATTTCAAAAAAGGAAATACATAGGAATCAATCTAACGAGGGATTTAAAAGACCTATATATTGAAAACTACACTACACTGAAAAAGAAGATTGAAGAGGATGCCAGAAAATGGAAAGATAACCCCTTGCTGTTGGATAGGGAGAACCAACATTGTGAAAATGGCCATACTCCCAAAACTGTTATACAGATTCAAAGCAATCATGATGAAAATACCATTAACATATCTCACAGATCTAGAGAAATCATTTCTAAAATTCATCTGGAACCAGAAGAGACCTAGAACAGCAAAGGCAATTCTGGGCAACAAAGGCAAGGCAGGAGGCACCACAATCCCTGAGTTGAAATTATACTAAAAAGCTGTTGTAATAAAACCAACATGGTACTGGCAAACAAAACAGACCTGAGGATCACTGCAACAGATTAGAAGATTCAGACACAACTAGAAAGACATCCAGTCACCTTATCTTTGACAAAGGGGCCAACCATGTTCACTGGAACAAAGACAGCCTCTTTAATAAATGGTGCTGGAAAAATTGGCTTTGCACATGCCAAAGACTAAAACTAGACCCATGTCTATCACCATGCACTCAACTAAAGTCAAAATGGATCAAAGATCTAAATATTAAAACAGAAACACTAAATCTATTGGAACACAAGGTAGGCAGAAATTCTGAAGACATAGTGGTAGGCATAGTGGTAGCCATTCATGAACATAATGGAAACTGAACAGGAAGTACTTCAAAGAATGAACAACTGGGATCTCATCTTATTGAAAAGCTGTTGCACATCAAAAGAAATCATCAGGCTTCCAGAAAGATGGTAGAACAGTAAGCAGCATAGCAAACAGCCTGTCTGAGAGACACAGTCAGGATGCTGGAATGTAGCATCATGGGGAAGACAAGAAGGAAAGAAGTGGGTCCCCTGGAGCCAGGAAGAATGTAAAGTGTGAACTGAAGCCCACAGAGAGAGCAAAAAGAAAAACTTTAGCAAAGAATGTGGTAGCTAGTGGTGCCTCAGTCCAGAGCCAGACTCACTGTGTGAGAGGAGCTGTAGAAACCTGGGGATGCACGGTCATGGTGACAGTGGCTTCTGAGGACCCCAGAGGACTCTGCAAAGAGATGCAGTGGTGGAAGGGAGCAGCAGACACAGAGAATTGCACCTGCTGGCAGTGAGTGCAGAGGACTCAGTCCTCCCATGAGAGAGCACAATTGGCTGGGAGACATTTTGAGGTTGGGCAGGAGAAGCCCAGAACCACAACTGCTCTGGGCTTCCTCCAGCAGGTCCTAGCTGGGTGCAGAACCTTGTAAATTGCTTGGACTGAGTCCAGCCACCACGCACATTCCACAGGCCATCAGGTAGGTTCCCCACCAGCTCAGGCCCACAGGCCATAGTCAGCCCCACCCCTGTGCACACGCCACCAGTCATAGGGGAGTAAGTGCAGGCTGGGGAAAAAACAGCAGAATAGACTAGCACCAACACACCCAAGGACCACCATCAAATACCTATAGCTAGCACTGGCTAGAAAAACCAAACAATCTCACTTGAGAGAATTGTAGCCAATGCAACAAGTGCCTACGACACCACTACCCACTAGTCTGGAAGAACCTAGGAATATGCCAAGATGAACAATCAAAAACCAGTCTCTGGCCTCCAACACAAGCAGCACAAGTTTAGGAGAGGTAAACACGGAAGAGATGGGGAGTTGCCATCCTGAAATGTCTGAAGTGATGTCAACTGAAGTAAAGAAACAACTTCATGAGGCTATAAAAGAAATTAGAACAGAAATACTGTCTCAGGTAAAAGAAGAAATGAAAAATGTAATAAAAGAATTGCTAAGAATCTCTAAAGAAGACATAGAAAAAAAAGCAGAGGAGCATAGGAAAATGAGGGAAACCTTGAATGAACAATATAAAAATAGATTTCGAATGCTTGAATAAAAAACAGATTCAAAGAGATATCCAGGAAATTAAAAACTCCATTGAAAGCTGGCAAAACCACTTGGAAAAAACTGAAGATAGACTTTCAAACCATGAAGACAGGTTTGCAGCTTGCGGTCATAAAAGGAAAGATCTCTTAAAAATACCAAGGAACCAAGAAGTAACAATTCAAGGGCTTCAAGACAATGACAAAAACATAATAAGAATAAAAGGTGTGAGTGAAAAAGCAGGGGTCAACACAAATGACACAAAATGTCTATTTACAGAAATAGTATCAGAGAACTTCCCAAGCATGGGAAAAGGAAGTGACATTCAAATAAGTGAGGCATACAGAACTCCAATTAGTCATAACCAGAATAAATCTACACCCAGACGTATAATAATGAAGATTCCAGAAATTCAATACAAGAACAGAATATTAAAAGTTGTTAGGGAAAAGAAACAGATCACCTATAAAGGAAAACCCATCAGAAACATGACAGACTTCTCAACACAAACCATCAAGTCAAGAAGAGGCTGGAGTGAACAAGTCCTGAAAGAAAACAACTTCCAACCCAGATTGGTGTACCCTGCAAAACTTTCTTTCAAAATTAATGGAGAAACAAGATACTTCCATGACAAAGAACGACTGAAGGAATTCATGACCACAAAACCAACCCTACAAAGAATACTAAAGGATATTCTAGAGAGAGATAAAAATGACCACGGTCTCAGGAACAGTGGCAGAGGAGTACCATCAAGCAGGGCAGACAGTTGAAAGGAGGGGAAAAATAGGGAGCCAATGACAGGAAGATAGCATGACAGAGACAAGGCAATGCAAGGTGGCCATAGCCATTAATGTAGATGGCTTCGATTCACCAAGAGAAAGCAACACAGGCAGAGTGGATCAGGAGACAGGATCCATCAACATGCTCTATACAAGAAACGCATTTAACTAGAAAGAAAATTCATAGCCTGAAACTCGAAGAGAGAAAAATGCCTTTTGTGACAGGGAGTCAGAAAAAAAAAAGTAGGGTTAGCTTGCCCATCAACTGCAGAACAGATAAGAAAGATGCGGCATTTTTATACAATACAACCTACTCAGCTGTAAAGGAAGATAACCACAAAGCTCTTGTAGGTAAATGGATACAACTTGAGATCATGCTCATTGATAAAATGGTTCAGAGTCACATGGGTGAATTTCGTGTTGTCTCCCTAGCATAACAAACTAAAGGAGTGAGTGGTATCCAAAATGCACCATACACATGGTGAAAGTGAAAGGGGCGGAATTGTCTAAAGAGGGAAGGCAGTAGCCATTGTTAATCTATTATTGTGATTTGAAACCCATATTGTCTTCATTGTTCTGTTTAATTTGGTTTTATTCTGTTTTGTTTTGATTTTATTGTACTTGATGGCACAGACAGCCATTAAAGATAACAGGATATATAATGGTAACTATCCTGGATTTCCTATTGTCTTGTTTTGAAAACCTGTGTTGCTTTCCTTGTTTTATTTTGATTGATTTTACTCTAATTTGTTTTGTTTGATTGTGTTATGTCTGAAGGTATAGGCAACTACTCTGAAGATAACAAGAAGCATTCTTTTACTGTTACCTTGTTTGGAAGTTCTGTATTGCTTTCGTTGTTCTGGTGTTTTTTTGTTTTTTTTTTCTTTTTACTGGTTTTCTTCTGTTCTATTGTTTGATTTTATGCCTGATGGTACAGGCAGTTATTTTGAGATAACAAGAGGCATTATGGTAGCCATTGTTGATTTCCTTTTGCCTTGTTTTGAAGTCATGTACCATGTTCATTGTTTTGTTGTGCTCAGTTCTATTCTGTTTTATTTCATTTGGTTATATTCTCTTCAAAATAAAAAAAAATAAAGATATCATTCCACAGTTGATGGGCATTTTGGTAGTTTGCAAGGTTTAGCTATTACAAATAGTGCTGGTATAAACATGGGTGCACATATATCACTGTGGCATGATGTTGTGAGTCCTTCTGGGAAAATACCCAGAAGGGGAATAGATGGATTGAACAGGACTTATGAGGCTAGTTTTTTGAGGAATGTCCACACTGATTATGTGTGTACATATGTATCTATACACAGGCAGAGCGGATCAGGAGTATATATAGATATATATATCTATATATACGTTTATGTATGTACCTATATATATGTATCTATACATATATGTATATATGTATCTATATATATGTGTATATATCTATATCTATATATATATGTATATATATATATACGCAAGATACATAATACTACCAATCTCTGCTAGTTTATCAAAACGGTTTGTGCTTTCACTGTTTATTTGATCCCTTTTTCATGCCTAAATCTTGTAACCTGAACAACTAGGTCTAAGATAACAATATGCATTATATTAACTAGTGTTAATTTTCTATTACTTTTTTTTTTTTTTGCGGCACCGGGGATCAAACTCACAACCTCACACTTGCCAGGCAGGCGCTTAGGCCGCTGAGCTAAATCCCTGGCCCTTGTGTTTTTGAGACAGGGTCTCACTATGCTGTTCAGGCTGGCCTTGAGCTCACTTTGTAACCCAGGCTAGTCTTGAACTCGCAACGATCCGCCTGTCTCTGCCTCCTGAGTGCTGGGATTACAGGTATGAGCCACCACGCCCAGCTTCCTATTACTTTTTTGAAACTCTGTATCATTTGTTCTTTTTTCTGTTTTGCTTTTTACAATAAAAAAATTAAAAACTATAAAACAAACGAAATCACCAATGGAGTGAAAAGTAAACCCACAGAATGGGAAAAAATTTTATCACACTGTCCCTCAGGCAAAAGACTTTTATCTAGAACATATAAAGAATTGAAAAACATCAGGTTCCCAAAATTCAAAGACCCAATCTAATAATGGGCATCTGAGATGAACACACACTTCTCAGATGAAGAAATACAAATGGCAAATAAATATATGAAGAAAAGTTCAATATCACATGTCATTTGAAAAATGCAAATTAAAACAATACTGAGATTCCATCTCACTCTAGAAAAAGAAAGAAGGGCTATCACCCAGAAATCAACCAACAATAAATGTTGGCAGGCTGTGGGGAAAAATGAACCCTTCTCCACCACTGGTGGGAGTGTAGCCTAGTGCAACCACTGTGGAAATCAATGTGGAGATTCTTTGAAAAACTCAGATGGGAATTCCCATTCAACCCAGCTATTCCTCTTCTGGGTATTTTCCCAGAAAAGTCGAAAACATCATGTCACAGCGATATATGCACACCTATGTTTATAGCAATAGAATTTGTAAGAGCTAAATCTTGGAAACAACCTAAATACCCATCAACCGCAGAATGAATAAAAAAAGATGTATTTTTATACAATAGAGTATTACTCAGCTATAATAAAGGATTAACTTGAGGCTTTTATAGGTAAATGCATGCAACCAGAGACCACACTCATAAGTGAAATAAATCAGACTCACGTGTGTAAATATCATATTGTCTCACTAGTGTAAATTAGAAAAAATGAGTAAGTTCCAAAATGTACAATAGATATTGTGAAAATGAAAGGGGAAGAAAGTGCTCAAAAAGAAAGAACAGGGCCGGGGATCTAGCTCAGTGGCCTAAGTGCCTCCCTGGCAAGCGCGAGGTCATGAGTTCAATCCCCGGTACTGCAAAAAAAAAAAAAAGAAAGAAAGAAAGAAAGATAGAACAACAGGGATAGAGGAAAGGAGAAAGGAAATAAGGGAAAAAATTATATATATA
>RJWT010051957.1:0-10633 GCA_004365215.1 Cuniculus paca
GTTTGGCCCAAGAACCAACCAGGGTCATTCATCATTCTGTTGATTCCCATGCAGTGTGGTTACTTGGGAGCCAGGTGCGTCCCAGAGCTCAATGGGGACCACAGTGGGGCGCTCACCCAGGCTCTCTATCATTGCATCCAGCACCGTGACAGCAGCAGTGGCAATGCCCGAGTTCTTAGAGTTGAGGTTGTCTGCAACAGCAATGATGAGGGAGAGCAGCATGGGGTGCACACCATCCTTGAGTAGGGGGATCATCTTGGCGAGGGACTCCAGCGCCCACTGGTTTACTTTCTTGTTGGAATCCTGAAGCCTTGGGGTGAAAGCATCAAAGACCTATCAAGAGAACAAAAACCAAGAGTCCCACATAAATTGCTAGAGGGACAAGAGAACCAGAGCCTCCAAGCATCTCCAAGGCGTGCCCTGCCCCTTGACCCATGCAGGCAGGCTTTTGGCATTGCAAAGGCCAAATGGAAGGGAAATGTTTCTGAGGCTCCTGCTGCCCTGAGTTCTGGCACAACATCCAACCTGGTCCAGAGTTTTCCAAATTGAAGCTGCACCCACCGGGGAGAAACAGGCGAGAGGGCACAGACGAGCGGCACTCACCTGGACCAGGTTGGCCGTGATGAGCTCTGGCTTGGTCTTGCAGTGCTCAAGGAGCTGCCCCACACCTTCCATCCGAGACTGGTACTCTTTGGCTTCCAGCAGCCTCGTCAGCTCCCGAAGTTGCTCTGCTATTTCCACGCCTCCCCGCAGGGAAGAGTGCACCGCCAGCCGCAGGCCACTGGAGCCAAATCTAGGGGGAAGGAGGGTCGGACCCCTGGGGAAGAGCCCTAAGAGATGAGCACATCTCCTGCCCTGTACTCCCTCTCACTGGCAGGTGGGGCAGGGACAACTGTGTCACCGCGGCTCAGTTCACACCCAGTTCACCTCCACCTACTGCGTGGGGACACTGACCCTGGGAATCCTGGAAGTCTCTTTTCCTGCCACCTTCTCCCTGATGCCGATAGCCTGCACCTGGCTGGCTAGGTTCTGCTCACACTCATCCAGTATCTGGGGAAATGTTAAGAAGCCCAGTTCCCTGACATTGGATCACATGCTCATCAGAGTCCTGTGGCCATTCCAGCCAGTAGGAGAGCAGCTCCATACAGGCCTCCTGTCTCCCTCCCTCAGTTCAAAGCCAGGGTCCCCGAGTTCATGCTCTGCACCAAGGTCCTGCCTGACAGGACCCAACACCATCCAACTGCCATTCATTCCTACATCCTACACTCTTGCCTACCAAGAGCTGTGCTGCACACTGACAATGAGGTAAGAAACGTGGTTTTGCCTTAAGGAGCTCATGGACCAGTGGGAGGCAAGTATACAGAACAAGGAGCAGCCATCCTCTCTGAGAATGTGGAGCACAGAGCCATCTCGGAGAAAGTGACAGGGGAGCTGACTCTTACAGAATCAGCAGCCATGTTCTAAATGAAGACTGCGCAGCATAAAGAAAGGCACAGCAGGGAAAGAGAGTGCACAGAGGCAGGAGCTGCTCTGGCCAGGCTGAGAGAGGATGAGAGGGAGAGTACAGGAAGTCACTACTCAGAGGAGGGGCTTAGCTGGCAGCCTTCTAAGAAGGCAGATATGATCATCCAAAGATACTGCAGAAGAATTTAAAATTTAAACACAGGAGTGACCATTGGATTCCTGCTCGGTTTCTAGATGCTCCCAGCACCACCCTCCAGCACTTCTGCTAGACCTTCTAGTCTAGCTATGCTCCAGCTCTGTCTTTGAACCAGTCCCAGACTGATTATTCTGATGGCTGAAGGATCTGCTGATCTAAACGAAGACTGGGAGCCTGACCAACACCACATCTCACCTATAACAATAGAATGGAACTCCCTTGGCCAAGACTCTAGGAACCAGCTCTACCAGTGAATGTTCTCAAGTCCAAGATTTGGTCTGCCCAAGATGTGGGTGGAGGGTACTTCTTATAAGTCCATTCATTCATATTGGAGAACCAAGTAGGTCTCAGCCACACTCCCAATCCACAATCCACCCCGATCCACCCTTGGCCTTGGGGAAGCAAGATGCATCTGCACGCAGTGTTGGACATGGAGCCCCAGAGAGACAAGAGCAGCCATACCCCTCCTCCGTGGGCAGGCCGTTCTCACACACCATCAGACTCCTTGACACCTTGCTGCTTTTGGCAGATGGAAGTTCATGGTTATCTTCTAGTCCCTTGAAAAAAATACATGCAGAATTTAAGCCAAAAGGAGCATCCCTCTTGGGAACTGCCCAACATTCCGGTAGAAGCCTTCACAAGAGGAATAACCCCTTTCCCCTGGGAGAGCCCCAGAGGTCACAGCAGAGCCTTCCAGAGCCCAGGAGGTAGCTGGGGTGGAGACCAAGATCTCCACCGAGCAGATGAAGGCGTGGAGGCCTAGGGAGCTCGAGGAACATTGGTAGTTAGACTAGGACCAGATAGGAGCACGGGGGACAGAGTCACATTACCCTACCCTGCAAGACAGGTGCAATCCAGTCCCCACTCCACTAACCCACGAAAGGGGTGGCAGGCTCCCCTCTGATCCCGCCCCTGAAGACTGCAACTCAGTGCCACCTGCTCACCCGCTGCTTGATGGCCGCCATCACTTTCCGCAAGTCATGAGATGGAAGGGACTGCTTCAGAAACGTGTCGAACTTGGCATTCGCCATCAAGATAGTCACCATCTTCCGGCCGTAAAACCTGCCATGGAAGAAGGAGCGAGATGGAGGGACGGCCACAGAAGTGCATGCTAAATTTTCTCTAGAGCTTTACATAAGTTTCCTAACTTATTAGCAAAGTTTTTAATATTTTTTCTAATTATGAAAGCCATCCTTACATAGTTAAAAATGTGATTCCTAAAAGATGAATATCATTCACAACACCAAGAAAAACTTACTATTAAAAGTTTCTGGACCAGGGATATAGCTCAGCAGCATAAGTGCCTGCCTGGCAAGCACAAGGTCCTGAATTCGACTCCTGGTACCAAAAAAAAAATAGTTTCCATATTTTCAGCCAGGTATGGTTGCACATACCTGTAATCCTAGTACTCTGGGAGACTGAGGCAGGAGGATTGCAAGTTCAAGCCCAGCCTGTGAAATTTAGTTTAGCAAGACCCTCAAATTAAAAAAAAAAATTAAAGTAATGGGTTTAATCCCCAGTACTGCAAAAATGAAAAAAATGTATATTTTCTTATACTCTGTCTTCTAAGCACTTACATTTTAGTTGATAGCAGAATTGTATGTATGACATGTATTCAGTCATTTCATTTTATCATTAAATTTCCCTCCGTGTCATTTAGAACTCTTCACAAGCATTCATTTAACTACCCAATATTATGTTGAATGACTCTACTGAAATAGATCTGATTTCTTTCTAGTATGGGAAATTCAGAAGTCTGAGGAAGCATATAAATAGGATAGTGTAGGATGGCGTGGTGAGCTCTACCTAGTATGCAGTGGTAGTTGGGGAGGGAATCAAGAAGGGGTTCACAGAGGAGGTGACTCTAGGACTGGGATTCACAGGATGAGTAGGAGTTCATAAATAAGGCAGGACTAGGGAGTAGGAAGGAGGAGGAGGGCCATTCAGGGCTCATTACATAGTCTGACACATGAGCCAGGTACATTGGAGAACCATGGGCAGAGGTTCAACATGGAAAGAATAGGCTGGAGGAGAAGGGGAGATCCTGTTCTGGGAGACACGAACAAGTTGGGCTAAGCTCCGTAGGCAATGGGGAGCTGAGGGATGATCTGATCTGCACACTAGTCAAAACGTCTCTGGCAGCAGCACGGAGGGCAAATTGGTGGGGACAAGGTTAGGGTCCAGGAGACCAGTTAGGAAGCCACCATCATAGCCCAGGCCAGAGACAAAGACCTGCAATAAGGCAGAAGAATGAGATCAGAAAAGCTAGCTGCATTCAAGAGCTGCTGACAGGACTGAGACTGCAGGATTTTGTGACTGGTCAGATGTAAGAAGCATCTAGAATTAACATAATATCCAACTTAAGACTCTACTTATTGTAAAATGCACCATTACTTTATTTTTCACTAAAAAAAAACCACTAGCAATTTCCACTGCCCTCTGGACACTGAACCATGTCCAGAAGATAGCGTTACTTATATGTTTCTATGTTTTCTTCTCTTAAGTCAGGTAAAGTTTTTGGTGGTTGCTTTGCGATAAAATGTAGAATTTTGGTCATTCCTTCAACACTATTTGCTTCCTTGATGTCTAATTCATGTCATACTGTTCTATTCCCATACCTCTTCTCACACATAATAACTTTTCATTTTGATGCCAAGTAATAGTATAATATTTCTAAGACACTTAAAACTGTAATTAAACTCAACAATTCTCTGCACAGTACCCAAAATGATTTCTGAAAATGAGTCAAAAGGTTGGCACACAAAGGGGTACACCATAGTTTCTACAATGCAAATTTAATTCAAAAGTTTATACTAGCAATAACAACAACCAAGTTTGCAAATGCATAAATAATAAAATGCAAGTCATAATCACTGCCTAGCCAGCAGTGACAGTGAGAGTGACTGCAAGATACCTGAATTTACAATTTGAATTTACGATGTGGGGGCAACATATCTTAGGGTCCCGGTCTTGCATCTTGGATGACTTGGTCAATAATGGTGACTTTGTACAATAGTGGGAACACAGAGAAGCAGATTTGGAGAGAAAACAAAGAGTTCCTTTAGGGACACTTTTCCCCAAAGATAACAATACAACATTTGGCGACAGTTCTTCTAGAGATATTAGAGATTTGGAGTTGACATTCAAAACAGGGACTGGGCTGGAGAAGGAGACTGGGAAGCATCGAAGTTTGCTGATGACTGGAGCCAAGAGAGGTGAGAGCCAGAAAAGGAAGACCCTGAATGGCTGAAGACGCTCCGCAGCCACTTCCGTTCAGACTGCAGGCAGGGTAGACACGGCCCCTGGCAGCAAGGATAAACAGAGCCCCAGTGGCACAGAAACCAAACTGGGATGGACGGGTTCGGAAAAGGAAAATGAAACACAGTCCACATCGTCCAAAGTCGGAGGGACCTCAGACAACAGAGGATATTAATCTGGATCATATTAGCTCTTGACTTCCATCCCGCTACCAAGAAGTACAGATAAATAGTCTGAAACCTTCCTCTCCACCACTATCCCTCGTTTCAGTCCTGTCGTTCACTCCGTTGTCCTCTTTAAAAACCTAAGAGGCATCTTTGATTTCTCTTTGAAACTCTCACCACCATACGCTGTGGGCTGTGCCTTCACAATATACCGAAACCGTCCACTTCCACAGCCATCTGCGTGCTGTCCCCCTCCACCCAGGCCCTCTCTCCCACCGTCCACCCTCCACTGAGCAGCCAGAGAGATTTTTTTAATCAAAGAGCTAGCGAGCATATGAAAACAAGCAGACCCAGTCATCAGGGAAAAGTCTCTCTGAAAAAAATAAGCTGTCACTTTTACAAAACTATTAGATTGAAAAAATTAGAAATCCACATAATGGGGGCACCTCGGCCAGTATGAGGGAAGCCACGGTGCAGGACACTGGACAGCCCCAGCCCCACTGGACCACACAAGGGGAAGGGCACCTCAGCCCACTGAGCTGCCTTTGGCTTATCTGTGGAAATCCCAGCTCAGCTCCGTGGGGGCCAAGACACTTGTGGGGCAGGTAGGTATACACAGCACCCTTGTCCATGGTAGCAAATGACAGAAAGGAGCAGGCAGAGTGGGTAGTGGGTGGCACATGTGAATGCGGCCTCTAGAGCCTGCCAGGTATGCATGGATGCCATCGGGGTGGGGTTAGAGACGGAAGGACTGGACACACACACTCACATCTAAAAGCAGGTGCTGATAACTTGCCCGCCGCTGAGGGGAGGAACCAACTTAGCCTCGCTTTTCACTTTTACTTTCCCACTTAAAAGTCTCAAATTCCTCCTTATGCTCCTACTAAAAAAATCCTCCTATCGCAAGAACCCAAATCCCAACCCCTGCCTTGGCTTCTGAGGCCTCTGTGACCTGTCCCCGCCCACCACGACCCTGGCTCTGTGTTCCCCCAGCCTGGCCCTCTTCTTCCTCCAACACCAAGCTGTTCTCCTCCGGCAGCTTTCGGCCCATTTCCTCTGCCTAGGTCACATGGCCTGATTCTCAGCAAGGCCTCCAACCAGCTGGTTAGGTCCCATCCCCAGTCCAACTTCACTGCATCTTCCTTTCCTGTCCCTTCCGTGTCTAAAGTGACCACCACATTTACTTCTTCATTATTTATCTCCCACAACTAGGAGGGGAGCTTCAAGATAACAAGGGTTTAATGTTTCTTATTCACTTTATCTATAATAACAAAATCAATGCTCATTAAACACCTTGAGAAAATGCTTGAGTGGTTTTATAGAGTCGCGGCTGGGTGGGTAGAGAAAAGAATAACATCACATCAAGTTGAGGGCGAAGGAAAGGGAGGTAGTGGAGGCAGGGGACGCCGATCACTCCCTGAAGGGGCCTGGTATGACACTGGAGAGAGACAGGACAACAGCTAGAAGGGAAGGACATGGCTTCTGTCTGTCTCACTGTCCCTTTGCATGACCCAGGGAAGCTGCGCTGAAGGGTCTGGCCCAGTGGGGCTGGCCAGTTGCTGTGCCTATCCCAGACACTGGCCCCAACCTACCTGGTGTCCTGGTTGGAGTCCTGGGCCAGCCTCACCAGAGTGTGCACCAGCACATCTATGCTGTCCCTGCTGCCTGAGAGAAGCTTCTCAGCGCCGATCTGCTCCAGGACGGCTGAGAGGTGCTCGGCTGTGCATTTCCGGACTAAGGGGTTTCGGTGGCTGAAAGGAAACCCAGTCACACCCAAGGAGTCAGTCACAGGGTAGGGATAGGGCGCCCCAGGCTGGCACACACACATTACAGTTGCAGACCATAGACCTAAGCTTCATAGCTCCAAAACCGGCCCCCAGGGGCTGGGGAATCTTTGAGGAAAGGTTCCTGTTCATGGGGTTAAAGGTGACAACAGGAACAGTGAGAGACAAAGAATAGCTGGGTGAAGACAAATGCTGGTCCCCAAATACAGCCTGTGCTCGGCATTCACAGGCCTTCCTGAGCACATGAGCCTGCCTTTTGTCCAGACCACTTCCCCATCTTTCCCACCCCCGGAAAATTCCCGCTCAGTCTGTATCTCCTCTTCCTTCCCCAGTCCCACAGCAAAATTCGATGCTGCTTCATCTGAGGTGGTGTTTTCCTTGTTCCAAGGATGGATGTGACACCTGGTGCCCCTTTCCCGGTACAGCTGTCGGCTCCCTGGGAACAGGGACCAGTCTCCCTCTCTGGAGGGACTTAGCAGGAGCCTGACACATAACAGGAGCTTCAGGCAAGTTTGTTGAACTGAACTGGGCAATCTGTTCATTGCAGCAGGTGGAACCTGAGCCCTGATAAGAGAAACACATCTGAATGTCGCCGCTTCGGAGCAGGGTCTTTGTGTGCACATTGCAGCAGGCAGTGCTGACCCTTCCCTTCCAGAGTCCTATGGCAGTGGAACACAGAGGGCACCAGAGCCCCCCTGCTCAGTGTGGTCCCTGGGCCAGCAACACTAGAGCTGAAGCAGAACTGCACTGCAGCAAGACCCCAGGGGCTTCCAACGCACAAGCCTGGGGACACGCGACCTTGGTTCTTGTTGATAATGACCAATGGCCTCAAGCTCTGTGCCAGGCACTGTGCCGAACTCCTTTTATCCCTTGTTTTGCATCAACTCCACAAGCTCCTATTAATATCATCATTTTGCAGGTGAAGAAGCTGAGGCAAAAGGGAAAACCCAGGAAAAGTGCTATTAATTTTGCCCAATTCAGCCACAGTAACCACTCAGTGAACACTGGGCAGAGACAGGCACTGTTCCAAGCACTCTATCACAAATCAGTTCATTGGCTCCACATAATGACCTCATTATTGTCCCCATTTTACAGATAAAGGGATGGAGGCCCAGAGAGGTAAAGTGACAATCCAGTATGTGAACTCAGACCGTGTGGCTCAGGAGTGCACCATCCTTTGGGGTGGGCTGGCGTGGCAGGTGCTGGAGTCTAAGAAGCCCCATGTGTCTGTGTGTTAATGACTTACTAGGGTGCAGGAGACCACTGGACGACTCTCCTTGAATACAGAGCAATTATCTCCAGTTTGGCTAAACCTGGCCCTATCTCCATGTTCTGATACGTACAGCGCTGGCTAAGCTATTTCCTTTTCCCTTCGATTGGCTCTAAACAATGTAAATAGGGCTGGCTGAGGTGCTGATCATAATCTTTGAAGCTGGGCAGCAGTGGCTGTTACCTGGTTGAATCCTGCAGGATGGCAGAGCTAGTGTTCCACAGCTGTCACTGGGTTCCAGCCTCAAGATGAGAGGCTATGACCTCCCAGAGCAGAACAATTTACACATCAGAGCTAAAGCACCGGCCTTCTAAACATGGATTGCTACCTCATTTGTGTAATGCAGATTGGTCTTTCTGCATATCCTTCTCTATGCATATGGCAGAGGTGCTTTCAGGCCTCCTACCTAGCCCAGCTCACAGCACTCCTGTGATTCCTGCCATTGTCACAGTCAATCATCCTCAAGCCACTCCCTTCTTCACGAATTAATAAAATCCAGGTTATGCCCTGGGTCAAGGCCTTTGTTCTGATGAGCCTTCATCCTGGCTGGACTCAGGACCCCCTTGGCTCCCCATAACTATAAATATGTCTTAGTGTCTTCATTCCCATGTGGGTTGCACTGGAAGTGGTAGATTGGAATTAACTTGCTAGAATTCCAACAACTTTTCTCAACTTCCTGGACCTCCACAAGGACAGGAAAGGGATCTCTGTACTGGGGCAGAGAGGTATTTGGCCCTGGGAGAGACAGGGCTTGGGAAATGCCTTTGGTTTTGCTTTTGGTTTGGTTTTGACTTAAGAGGAAAGCGAATCAAGCTCTAACAGTAGCCCAACCCCACATCTCTCCCCAGGAGAAAGGCAGTGTGTGTCTTCGCCCTCCACACTGGCCCAGATTTCGTCAGAAAGAATCAGGGCTCCTGGGGGAGGAGAAGGAGCCCCTGGGACACAGTAGAGGATGCTCTGCAGCCCTGTCCCCTGGGACGTTACCATGGCCACCATGCACTTCCCCAACCTTGGAGCGGAACAACACTCCTGCTTCTCTAGCTGAGCTCACCCCACTCTCACCCAGGAGAGTGGGGAAAGGCCCACGGGCAAGCGGGGTCTTCCTCCCACAGCCAAGTGTGTGGAGCACCTGGACCCTAATAAGAGAAACCCATGTGCATGCTCTGGCCCTCTGGTTCTTGTTGATAATGACCAATGGCCTCAAGCTCTGTGCCAGGCACTGAGGGACCCTCTGCAACCTCCCTTCCTGCTTCCCTTCTGCCCCGTCCCTGTCTCCCGCATTTCCCTTCTTCCGCATCCCAGGGCCTCTCCCTGACCCGCCTCACACCTCAGACAACAGGCAGCCACGTACTAGACTCCTGCCGAGGTGAGGGCCATCAGGGCCTTGGCAGGGCTCACACTCTCCACCATGGCGCCCAGGGCCCGGCTGGCAGCACGCTGGATGAACTCGCTGGTGTTCCCCATCTTCTGTAGTAGGCAGCGGGTGATCGTCTCAGCCTCCTGGTCCATGTTCTTCTTCAAAGCCCGGAAAAGGTCTCCCAGGGTGCTGATGGCCAGGCGGGACACCTTGGAGCGGAGATTGGTGACCTTGGAGAGAGGGAGGAGAGGGACCCTTTAGGACTGCTGGACCCTGCCAAGGGCTCAGGGACACACAGAGGATGGAACTACCCCGGCCTTTCAGCTGCCCCCTCTCTCACCCCTTGCCACACCAAAAACAAGGACCCTATAGCAGCTCTGCACAAACAGTCCCGTTTCATGAGCATCAAAATTACAAATCCCATCATTATCATCTGAAATTGGTATCACTTAGTTCTCAAAGCATGTTCCAAAGAAGTCCGACTTGATCTACAAACCACTGTGAGAAGCAGCACAGGATACTTATTTGGCAGAGGAAGACAGAGAGCCAGGCCACGTGCAGGAAGGCACAGCCACAACCCAGCCAGCGTCCACCGTGTCTTCTGTGTTCAAGCCCTTGAACCCCGCTGGAGCCATTCATTCCCAGTGCATCTCACTGCCTCCCTCTGGGGCCAGGGGACAGGTCGGGGACCTAGCCCGGAACACTCTATCTCCTCAGGCATTTTGAGTCCAGAGGACAATTGGAATATCAGACATTTTGAGGCTGAGACACAAAAAGACACATGAAATTCTAGATGTTTCAGCTCCCACAGATTGCAAATAAGCCTTAGCCTCAGTTTTCCCCTGAGGAGAACGGTGGCCCCTCCTAGCTTGGTGTCTGAGGGCTGAGAAGGAGGCAGGGCCGCCCACATCCTAGGGAGCCATGGCTCCCATCCTATCGCCGCATGACTCACCTCGAAGCCCGCACCAGGGAAAGGAGGGAGGCTGGGGGCAGGGGGCACAGCACACGGGATGTGGGGAGGCCTCACCTCCCCGGTCACTGACAGGGACACGTCGTGCAACCTCCCAGTGAGGACCTCTGGGTGACAAGCTGCCAGGCGCCGGATGCTCACCAGGCCCTTCTCCTTCATCTGCCTGAGAA
>RJWT010051958.1:0-10633 GCA_004365215.1 Cuniculus paca
CGGGCTGAGGGGTGGGGCAGAGGAGCATGGGGAGAACACCCTGAGGCCTGCGTTCTTACCTGGAGAGGCTGTGTGCCCAGGGCCGGTCACCTAACCCCTCTGAGCTATTGCTTAACACAGACCGCAGCAGGCAGCCGCCTGTGTGGACCCCTGGTAAGCGGCTCATGTAAGACTGACCCAGAGGGCCAGTCCAGAGTGGATTCTGGGGCCAGACTGATCTCTCATTTGGGAGCTGGTAACCCCAGGCAAGTCACTTCTCGATCGGGAAAGAAAGGTAGTAACAAGCCCAGTCCCAGACAAGCCCTCACCAGATTTTCTGAGGAAAAGGAAATCCACTGATCGAACAGATATTTATTGAGCACTTCCTGTGAGTCAGTGCTGGGCACCCAGCAGGCTTTCGACGGTCAGAAGTCTCTGCCCCGTGAAGTTCACACTTTCATAGATCAAGCAGTCAATAAACAAGATAAAGAAGCTGCATATTGCATGGGTTGGTACTATGCAGAGAAATAAGGCAGAAAAGGGAGAGGGGGTTGAAACAGGTGGGCAGGGGACAGCTTGAGTGAGCAGGTGACATGTGAGCCATGAGCTATAGGAGGTAAGGGATGGAGCCATGGTAGGACAGAGCGTTCCAGGGAGAGAATGGCAAGTGCAAAGGCCCTGCGGCAGGTGCATGGAAGGCTTGTCCGGGGTGCCTCTGGAGATGCCGGTGTGGTGGGGCAGAGTGATTGAGGGAGAGGGAGGCAGGGGTGTGGAGATGACTGTGCAGGACCTTGTGTGCTGTTACAGGGATTTTGGTTTTTGTTCCATAGGAGGTGGGGGCCATGGAGGGTTCTGAGCAGAGGAGGGACCTGGTCTGGCTAGGTTTTCTTGGGACCCCTCTGGCTGTGAGTGCAGCTAGGAGCAGGAAAGGTGGAGGGGAGGCGGCTGGAACAGTCGGCCCTTGCTTGGTGATCTGGTTCCACCCCTGCTGTAAAGCCTTCGTGGCTCCCCATCCCCACCTGACAAACCCACACTCTTTAGCGCAGCATTCAGGGCCCTGGATGTTACCCAGAGGTCCTGGTCTAGCTCCTTATTCTTCCTCTGCCCGCTGTGTGTGGCCCGTCCTTGCTGGTGCCACTCCCTCTGCCAGGAGCACCCCCCGCCCAACCCCTGCATGACCCAGATGCTCCTGAGCCAGAGTTAGAAAAGTAAGGAGGGGAGGGAGGCCCGTGCCCCAGAAGGGCTGGGACCCCCTGAATGGACTCTACCTGATGGCAGGTCCAGGGGTGAGACTGGGCCGGTGACCTCCGCATGCCTGCTGTGTGACCTTGGGTAGGTCACATGCCGTCTCTGGGCCTTGGCTTTGCTGCTCTGTAAAGTCACCATGTGAGGACCTCCATGTAGTCCCCTGTGCACGTGGGGGCCATGCATCTGGGGACTGTGGCTGTAGGTCTTTGGCCAGCCTGTGTCTCAGTTTCCTTATCCACAAGATGGGGTAATCATGTAGCCATCTTGGCAGAGTCTAATGTGTGTCAGCAGGCTGTCTGGTCTCTGCTCAGTGCATTCTGTGATTTTGCCTTCAAGATTTCAAGTGCAGGATTTACTTTATTTAAAACCATCAAATTGTCAGTGATCTATCAATAGTCCCATGAAATCTTTGTGGTTCTTCTAGTCAAACAAATGCCCTTTTGGTTTAATATAACTTTTTTTTTTTGTCTTTTTGAGACAGGGTCTCGCTATGCAGTTCAGGCTGACCTTGGGCTCACTTTGTAGCCCAGACTGGTCTCGCACTTGCAATGATCCTCCTGCCTCAGCCTCCTAAGTGGGTTTAATATAACTTAATAAATTAACGAGATGAAGGAGAACATTTCAGGCCTCAGAATAGTCACTGTGACCAGACCACGTGTCTTTCTTTCTTTTTCTTTTTTTTGTCTTTTTTTTTTTTTTTTTTTTGGTTTTTTGAGACAGGGTCTCCCTATGGAGCCCAGGCTGGCTTCCAACTTGGAGCAATCCTCCTGCCTCAGCCTCCTGAGTGCTGGGATTATAAGTGTGCAGCAGCGCACCCAGGGTGAGCAGTCGAGGGCAAGCGACCCGAGTGTTATGAACATTTAGGAAACCGTAGCCATGCCACCAGGCAACCTTCCCTTCCCTTCCCAGATCTGTCTCTTCCCTAACCGTGATGGCTTGCTCTCTGCCTGGTTCGCTCATGGCGTTCTGTTTCGGCTCAAACCCATCACCTGCTACTATTTCTTAGGCGCTTCCTGTATGCAAAGTGATGTTTGTGCCTCGCTCCCTCCTGGCAGCGAAACCGATACTGCCATCCCCAGGGAGAGGACAGCGGGGCCGCCGGGCAGGGCCGGGGATGCTGCCCGGGCAGAGAAGGAAGTGGGGGCTGGGCTGGCCGGGCTGACGCAGCTGTGATGTCAGAGCCAGGCCGCACGCAGCGGCCAGCCCAGGGCTAATGGTGCCCTCTCCGCGGCTGGGCTGGCCAGATGCCTCCCGGCTCCTCCCCTCCACCCCCCTTAACCCCTTCCCAGCCTCCCTTTCCCAGACAGCCATCCCCCGGGCCTGGCCTTGCCCGCAAGATTCCCAGATTTCACAACGGGGGCTGGCGCTGAATCATGTACAGTAAGTCCGGAGAGAGAAACTCCCGGCTGCCTGGCGTCCCGCACAGGACGGCCGCCAAGCCTGCCTCCCTCGACGGGCCCAGTGGCAGCCAGGGATCGTCCCTCCGGGCTGGGGGTGCGGGGCAGGGCGCCACTTCCCCGGGGGAAGGGCATGGTTTCTAGAAGCCCCAGGCTCTGGCGCTCTGGGCTGCAGGTCACGGATCGAGGCGCCCCGCGTCAGTCAGGGCTGCCACCAAATTCCTGGTGACCTGGACTAGTGCCTGACTGTAACTCTAAGCCACCGTGGCCTTATCCGGAGAGTGGGGTAGTGCTGGGACCGAGCTCCTCAGGTCACCGCGAGGGCGAAGCGGTGGTGTGCGGAGCTCAGCACAGGACGCACCTGGTGCGTGAGGCCGGTGTGACGTCATGCGAAGCCCCTGGGGACGTCGGCCCGCCCACGTGACGAGAATTCCTCTTGTCTTTTGAAAACATCTTCATTACATCAGCGAACGCTGGTTGTGCACCATGTTCCAGGCGTGCTTCTGGGTCCCAGAGACACAGCGGCGAACAAAACAAAACATTTTGCACGGAGCCTGTGTTCTCCTTGAGGGACTTGGGAACTTGAGATCATTTTCAAGAGCGGTCAGGGCTCTGAAGGACACAAAGCGTGGGCTGCGGTGACAGGGGGCCCGGGGCCCCTCCCTGGATGCCTAGGCGAGCAGCAGAGGCCACGGGACACCTGGGTTGGGATGGGGCTCCTAGGGGAGTAGCTGCCCCGCAAAATGCCCTCGAGGGGCGGGGTGGGGAGCCCCGGGGGCTGGATGTGGCCTCCCGCTGCCTGCAGGAGTCTGTGGGGTGGCTGCCTGGCAAGCCCGCGTCTTCCCTTTGGGAGCCCAGGCCTGGGAGCTGCTGCTCGCCGTGGAAAACCTCTTTCTCTGGGTGCCGGGAGGGCCAGGTCCCCTGAGGCCGGGCTGCAGCAGGGACTCTGAACTCTGACTCCCTCCTTCCAGGTGGGGGGACCAGAGAGGCTTTGGGTCCGGTTGGATGGGGAAGCTCAGGGCGTCTGGGTAGGGTCCTCTGTGCCTCTCGCAGTGCACAGGTTCCGGTCGTGCACCTCTGGTCTCAGTGTGCCCGCCTGTCAGATGGGCACAGGCCACCTGCTGGAGGGACTGGAAGGGGAGGGGCTCTGGCCTCCAGATCCTGCTTCGGTCCTGAAGAGGCCATGGGGAGTAGGCTCTGTGTTCCCACCTGGACTGAGAGATTGGGGTGCATGTGGGCACGTGTGTGCGTGTGCAAGTACGTAGGGGTCAAAGGGAATCAAGACTCAGAAGCTGCAGGGCCATGGTGGCTCCTAAGACCAGTTGGAGCCTGGCTCTGAATCTAAAAGTCATTTAGTTTTTTCTGTAGCAGAAGCCCCTTCACCATTTTCCTTCAGGCCATGGAGGCCAAGGCGGCCGCCAGCGTGGTTGGCTGTGTCACTTGCGGCGTCGCAGGGCGCAACCGGCACGATGAAGCAGTCAGAGCAGTGTCCGCCGCAGCCACCGCGCCTGGGACAGGCCAGGTCCTTGGCCCCGTCCTGCAGATGGAGCAACAGAGGCCCTGGGGCAGGGAGTGCTGCCTGGGTCCACCCCTGAGGAGCAGCGGAGCCAGAATTTATAATTTAATTTTTTTTTGTCTTTCTGAGACAGGGTCTCGCTATGCAGTTCAGGCTGACCTTGGGCTCACTTTGTAGCCCAGGCTGGTCTCGAACTCACAAGGATCCTCCTGCCTCAGCCTCCTGAGTGCTGGGATTACAGGAGTGCGCCACCACTTCCGGATTGTAATTTAATTTTAAGACAGGGTCTTGCTTAATTGCCTGGACTGGACCTGAACTTGTGATCCTCCTGCTTCAGCCTCCCGACTAGCTGGAATCGCAGGTGTGCATGGCCGCGCTTGGATCAGAATGGGGATTTGAACCTGGGCCTGTGTGGTTTCTGCAAGCTCGCACCACACCAGCTCTCATCTAGTGCTGCAGGGGGTCTTGAGGCCAGTTTGGGGGTCAAAGAGAGATGCTCTGCATGTTAGTCCCCCATCTCCTACCCACAATTTGGGAAGGAACTGGCCCAGGCTGAACCAGAGGCAGCGGTATCTCTGGCTGTGGGACCCCTGCCCCTTGTCCGTGGGGGTAATTACCTGCCTGGTTATTGGCACCTACTTCCTGCACCTTTCATCAAGGCCCGAAGCTGCCATGCAGTAATTAACCCTCCCTGCACCCTCTGAAGTCTGCGCTCAAAGGAGACATATTAAATCCATTTTAAGGGCAGGTAAACTGAGGCAGAGCCCATTGTGGCCTGGAAGCCTGTTGTTCCCTGTGCCTCAGCAGCGAACTAACCTCTGCTTTCTTCCCACAGGAAGCAGTGGCTGGCCAGCACCCTCCACCTGGGTCTGACCTAGGGACAGATCCTGGAAGAAGACCCTGGGGCTCTGCTTCCCTTCTCCTGCCTCCTAGAGGTGCAGGCGAGTGAGTTCCAAGCTGATGGAAGGGCTGGAATCCTGAGACAAGTCCCTGGCCTTCTCTGGGCCCAGTTTCCTCCTTGGTAACATGGGGGCTGATCCACCCCTCTTGTAATTTTGTTCTGAGCATAAAGCACAGGATCTGCCTATGATCCAGATCCTTGCCCTCTCCTTGCTTAGCCACACTGGCTTCAACTCACCAAGCTCTTTCCTACCTCAGGGCCTTTGTATGTGCAGTGCCGTCTGCCTGGAATGTCCTGCCTTCCAGTCTCCCCAGGGCTGGTGTGGTCTCCTCATCTATCTGGGCTTAACTGTCACCTCCTCAGCCTAGAGCGCCTCCTTTCCTTCTTCCCGGTGAAGGCGTGGAATATCTCATTCTTCTTTGTGTCATTGTCAGCTCCACAGGCAGAGACTTTTATCTGTCTGATTGACAGTGTTTCCCCAGAGTTCAGCATGGTGCCTGGTATACGGTGGGTGCTTAAGAAACAATTGCTTCCTCCGTTTCCTTCCTCACTAGCTCCAGGTCAGCTGGGAGCTGCTTTTCACCTCTCTGGTCCCTCAGCCACCTTTGGGGACAAAGCAGGGACGGGACCTGGGTTTCTCAAAGGACTTGGGTAGTGGGAATCTGCAGATGAGAGGCTCCCGGGGCCCCCAGGCAGTGGGTAGGCGGTGTGTCCAGAGGCCTTGGGTGCAGACACACTTGTCCCTGCTGCTGTGCCCTCCTTCTCCTCGGATTTGTGGGCTCCCTCTGGGCAGAGCTCCAGAGCCATCCCCACCCCCGCACATCTGTCAGCACCCTTGGGGGAAAGAATTTGGAAAGGGGAGGAAGAAGAAGTAAAGAAAGCAGGCGCGAGGGGTCGGCTCCACACCTGTGTAAATAATTTGTCATTTTAAAACGCACCAAGTACACTCACCTCTAGTGCCTGGTCCTTGGGCTTGTTTTCCTTGGCAAGGCCCCCACGGGAGTGGAATTTCGGCCAAAGGGACCCAATTGTCATCTTCTAAGCATGTTCCCAGGCCAGGGGCCGGGAAAGGCTCTGGCTGACTCTCCACTTCCGTCCCCAGAAGTACCGGAACGTTCCTGGGATTTAAGAGCAGCCTCCAGCTTTGGAAGCTGTCCCAGAATTCTGGAATGTTGGAATTTAAACAGCCTCTAGCCCATTTTGCAGAGGAGGAGCATGAGGCCCTGGGAGGGGGGGCGGCTTGGCCTGTGGTCACATGACGTGCAAGGTGAGCTAGTTTGCCCGTGGAAGGGGACATCGTGGACCCCTCATCCCCATTTCCTACTGTGGAACCTCCTCCAGGAACCCAGGAGGTTTGGGGGAATGCCCCAGGCCTCCTGTCTCCAAGGGTGCACGGGTTCTGCTGCAGTGACGGGTCCAGGGACAGTCAGGTGACTAAACTTGCCCAATAAGATTCTCTCCTGGGGCTTTGGTGCTGGGATGTGTCTGAGAAGGAGATGCACTTTTCCATCAGATTGACAGCAAGCAAGGGAAAAGCTGCCCGAGAGACCAGCGCAGAGCCAGGTAGGGTCTGAACTCCTGGATCCAGCCATACCTGAGATCACCCACTTTTCGCCTCTCTAGTTTCATAAGCCAGTGCGGTTCCTGTTTTTGGTGGGAGAGAATTGGGTTTGCTTTTCTATCCCATGCACACAGAAGTTTCTGACTGGCCCGTGGGGGAGGGGAAGGGGAGAGATTGCAGGCCGAGGAAACAGCCCGACAGAGGACATAGAGCGACCATTTGCAGGGAGGCGTTCGTGAAGCAGGGAGAAGAGGAGGAGGCACCTGAGGTGAGTGCAGGAGTTTGTCAGGTGGCCGGGGCAGGAGAAAGGACATGGAGCGACCCCTGTGCAGGCTTGGAAGGGTGACACAGCTGTTGCAGGCTGACTTGTGTGGGGTGACAGAGGACACCGGCGCATTTGGAGCTGAGCCTGTCCCACTGGCTGACCTGGCCAAGGCCTCAGCCTGCCACCCTGGACCCCAGATGTGCTCCGTCTTTGGTCCTGGGCACCGTGGGTGCCGCAGAGACGTACTTTGGGGTCTCCCTATGTAGCACAAGATCAGAGCAGGTCACGCAGTAGCAGTCACTCCTGTGGCAAAACGACAGGCCGTCTGCACACCTGGTGAACTCCGTTTGAGGAAAAGAGCCCCCGGGCTCAGTCCTCTTGGAGGTGTCTGGCTGATTTACAGCCCCCTCCCTGCACGAGGTCCAGGGACAAGTGCGGAGCTGGAACTGACATGCCAAGGATGGGCTGCCTGACCCGCCCCACCCTCTTGGGGCCTTGCCTCCAGAAGCCCTCCTCGCCCGGGGTTCTGGCTGTCAGGCTTTCTGATGTTTCCCGTTGCTATGGGTTTGCTATGAGTGCTATATGTGGGGATCCGGTGCGGGTTGAGCCTGGCTCCCCTCCCCGTGACGCCTTAGAGACAGGCGCGCGCAGCTGTGTGTGCCGCTAGACGGTTCTTTTTTATTACCACCTAGTACTCCATCACGTCCATGGGCCCCTGTGTGTCTGTGCAGCTGCACAAAGGCTGAGGGGTGTTGAGGCCATTTCCAGTTTTTATGCAATTATGAATGAGGGCATTGGAAACAGTCGCAAACTGTTTCACTGCAGGACTTTTTCTCCTAGCTGCATCTTTCAGCCCTTTAAGCAGTGTGTATCAGTTTCCGTTGACACTGGCGTTGCCAGACTTCTGCTGTTTTTCTTTTTCATTTCATCCATTCAAATAGGTGTGTAAACTGGGCGTGGTGATTCACACTTGTAATCCCAGCACTAGTGAGGCTGAGGCAGGAGGATTGGGAGCTTGAGGCCAGCCTGGGCAACTTCGTGAGACACTGGCTCAAAACACAAATCACATAGGTGGGTGATACTATCTCACTGTCGGTTTTTATTTGGATTTTCCTGTTGATTAATGATATTGATAATCTTTTTATGTGATGATGATTATTACTATTGTTATTATTTTAATGCAATGGCTATTAAATTTTTTTGCCTATTAAAGAAACTGGTTTCAACTGGTGTAGTGGCACATGTCTGTGATCCCAGCACACTGGGAGGCTGAGGCAGGAGGATTCCAAGTTCAAGCCCACTTTGGACAATTTAGTGGCTTAAGGAGACAATGTTTCAAAATAAAAAATAGAAAAAGGGCTGGAAATGTAACTCACTGTGAAGACCCGGGGTTCAATCCTTATAACCGCAAAATAAGCAAAAAATTTTAAAAATGGATTATTATTAATGGGTTTGGACAGTTATTTATATATCCTGGATATTAGTCAGCCCTTTGTCAAAAATGTGTTTTGCAAATATTTTCTCCCATTCTGTGGTTTACCTTTTAATTCTTGTTACAGGTAGCTTTAATAACATGGTTTTGTTTTCATTGTAATTATTGTTTCTGGTTCACGTTGATTGGTGGCATATGTTCTTTGTTTTTTTAAATTCTAGTGATAACACCAAGTGTTTCCTTTTAAAATAAATTGATTTAAGCAGAAAAGTAAAACAACTTGAAGAAAAACATTCAGTAAGTAATACTAGAAGCAGAAGGCAGGCGGCACAAAAATCATAAAGGCAATTACCAGAATAGGCCTGGTGTGGGCAGCGCCAATTTGTTCTGTCAAATAATGGACCAGCACTGTGCTAGGCATCAGGGACACAGCAGCAGACAAGACATTTTCTGCCATTTTGGTGGCAATTTTTCTCCATCGAGCTCCTCTTCATGCTTCAAAAGCCCATTCAAATGACCCTTTTCCCTATCCGAGTACACTTGTCACATCCTATTTTCTATTTCTGTAACTATCTTCCTGGGCAGGGGTCGTGTCTGGCAGCATCTATCTAGTAGGGCTGGTGGAGAACCTGGGGCACAGGCTTTTGATGAGTAACATCTCAAAAGGGTAGAAGCCATTAGACAACACTGAAAGTGAGTGTCCTGATTAGATTGGTTGACATTGGCCGGGTGCACCCCAGTGAAGTGGCCCAAGGCCCCTCCCTGTTGCCGTCTGGGCTGACCCCAGGCAAGCCAAGGTTTCCCGTTTGGCCTTCGCTCCCACTGACAAGACACCAACACGAAGCTGTCCGAACCTAACTCCTTAGGCCCCCTTGCCACTCCCTGCCCAGTGCCCGTGGGTACCTTTCCTGCATGGCCCCTCATCTCCACAAACTCCAGGTGCCTCTGCACTCTGCCTTCCCTGGGGAGCCCCCCCTCCCCGCCGCTCCCCTACCTGTGCCTGGCTCCTCCACATCTCTCCCTCACACCTGCTGTTTCCTTTCTTCCAATGCCATCCCCACCCCTGGGCCTTTGCACTTGCTCTTCCTTCCATCTAGAATTTTCTTCCCCAGCTCTTCTTATGCTCTGAGTTCTGAGCATAAGTGACACCTCCTCAGGGCCCTCCCAGGTCATCCTGCCCAAACCCTCCCCTTTGTTTTTTATTTCACATGCCGTTTACTTCCTTTGCAGCACGGAGCACCTTCATTTTGGAGTTCATGTGTGTGTCCACTTATTTTTGTCTGTGTCCCCGGCTAATGTCCCCCTCCATGAGGGATTTTGGTCTCTCCCTCTCTCAGTCCCCCTAGTGCCTGGCACAGTACCCAGCACAGTACCCAGTACTCAGTCAGCATGTATTGAATGAATGAAGGAATGAATCAATGAGCGCCTGAGCTCTCCCTTCTTGGATGCATGGGCTCCGCCAGCCCAGGATCGCACCTTGTCCCGTCAGCTCCTTCTGGCCCCCGTGCCCAGCCTGGTGCTGAGAGCTGCCCGCCTGGCTCCCACCAGCCTGTGTCGTGCCAGCTGCCCAGTAGAAGGACCTGTTGTCAGTTGTTCCCAGGACCCCACGAGCAGGGGCCTTGAGTGCAGGCTCAGCCCTAGGACTGCACCTTCCTGGCTCCCTCTGGGTTCCCTTTGAGGACCAGAGAGGGAGGCTCCTGGGTGTGGGTGTCCTCGAAACCTTTCTCCTGCCCGCCCGGCCTTTGGAAGAAACAGAACAGACCAGCAACAGTGTCTGGCTTGGTCTCCCTTGTGCGACTCTTTTGTGACCACGTCCGCTTGCAGCAGTGCTCGAGGCGGGGTCCTCCCGCAGCACAGCCCTCGGGGACCTGTTGGAAGGAAGCAGCTGGGGCGGTGACCCCACAGTGCGCGGTAGAGGTGGGGAATCTGGGCCAGTGTGACGAGAGTGTCGCTGAGAAGTGACCAGTGTGTGGGGCGCCGGCGGGGAGCACTGCAGGACAGGAGCCCGGAGGACTCGGCGCTGCCGGCCGGCACAGGTGCTCGGAGCGCGCAGCTGGAGAGCAAAGGCCACGGTGGGGGCCTGACAAGCGCTGCCAGATCATTAAACTTTTGCTTAAAACTCGGTTTATGTGAAGATTGGAAAAGCGAGTTGATTGGAAGAAAGGGGAGGTCACGGTGCAGAGGTGAAAGGTGAACGTGGTGAATGGTCCCAGATTTTAAGGGTGTCCGGAGCCTTCAGCAAGCAAACAGTCCTCCTTCCTGACCCGGCAGGACCGTGCAACCCCCCGCGCCCCGGCCAGGACAGTGCTGGAAAAGACTGCAGAAGGCAGATTA
>RJWT010051959.1:0-10630 GCA_004365215.1 Cuniculus paca
AAAAAAAAAGCCATAACAGTGAATATACTATATATTTTAAAGTGAAAATATGAAACAGCAAACAAAAAAAAAAGCAAACTGAAAAAGAACCAAAGTGAATAAACAAAGCTACAAAAAGATAACATATATACAATTGAACATTCACTATACGGACTTAATGGCAGGTTAGATTCTGCAGAATAAAGTTGAGTAACCTTGACAACAAGACAATGGAAAGTATATTCAAACTGAAGGACAAGAAAAAAGGGTGAAAAAACAGAAGCAATGCATTAAAGATTGGAACAAGAGAAGGAGGTTCAAAATATGAAAATACAAACAGATGACATAAAAAGGGAAAAGGGTCAAAAATGCTTGTAGAACTGGTACACCAAATGTCAAAACTTAATCTAGAGAAACCTTAAGAAAATACAAGGCAAAACATGATCAAATTAAGGAAAGAAAAAAGGAAAGAAGGAAAGGGGCAAAAAAGAGAAAAAAACAAAGGAGAGGGAAGGAAGAAATTGGGAAGGAAAAGAGAGAGGAAGAGAGGGAGGGAGGGAATAAAAATGTAACTGAAGCAGCCCAAGACAGAGCATGAACCTGCAGCATAATTGAGACTTTTAGACAAATCATAGTAAAATTACTGAAAAACAAAAGAAAATGTTAAGATAGTCAAGGTAAAAGGAGATCAGGGTTGGACATATTACTGCAAGCATCTGAGAGAGCAATATGAACAATATTCAAATACATATATATACAATCAAGATACTCCTGGTCACACTGCTGAGAACTAAAGGTTGTTTCATTTGTAGTCTTGAAGCCATACAGAGAAAAAAAAGAAATACTAACTACAAAGTGACAATGATAAGATTCATAATGATAAGATTCACAGTAAAAGGGGCCTGGGATCCAGCCCAGTGGCCTAAGTGCCTGCCTGGCAAGTGCGAGGTTGTGAGTTCAATCCCCAGTGCCACAAAAAAAAAAAAAAAAAAGATTCATACTTTAGGTGTAAGGAAAGGAAAGCATTTTTGGCCAAGAATTCTGTATCTAGTGAAAATACCTTTCAAAAATACAGGTAAAGTAGGGCAGCAAAAACTGAGAACATTCATTGGTAAGAGACTTGGTATGCAAGAAAGATTATATCAGCAGGAAAGGACTGGCTCTTGACCAACCCCAGGGTAAGAACTTCTAAATAACAGGATATCTTATTTGATTAGAATATCTTTTGAAATTTGAGCAACACCAAATAATTCATGTTGTGACCTTTGGAGGGGTCTTTAGGCTAAATACATCAGTCTGACCTCTGGAAGGACTGACCAGAAACTGAGTAACTAAGGTGTTGAGCACTCCCTGCCTACTGACTCAGTTCCAATTAAAACCATGGCTCAGGAGACTTCCGTAGTTGGTGATACCGTTAAAGTATTGTCACACATCACTACTGGGAAAATCAAGTATGACCCTATACTTCACTGGGAGAACGCAACCAAAGTTTGCACCTGTCCTCTCCTACAAACTATAGTGACATACTGATGAACTCTTGGAAATTCTTCAAGAAAGAGGAATATGGTGTCATAAGGAAATGTAGAAAGAAAGAAAAAATGAAGAAGTCATACACAAAAGAATGCACATTGCATGTTTCCATCCATTTCTAATTTGAAAAGAGGTAATACTAAACTTAGGTGATAGAAATGAGAATTGAGATTTTGTCAGGGGATGGTATACTGGTGGGGAATGCTGATTATTTTCTATAGAGCGGTGTGAATGTTAGGTAAGTTTATGTGCCCCATTCATAAAATTTCGCTGCACAAGAGAAGTAATATTTGTGTACATCATGATAGAAAGGATAGGGTAGGGTAGAGTAGCATACATAGCATAAAAATGCTAGACAGACAGATGTTCAGGTAAACCATTATTTCTATGAAAATGTATAAAATCGACCTTGGAGCATAGTTCAATGGTAACATGCTTACCAAGCATACTCAAGATACTGTATTCAATCAAAGCACCACAAACGAAAAAAGAAGAATGTATAATATATATTGCATATATGCAACTAGGGATAGTCCCTTGGGAGAGAATGTACCTAAGAGAAAACTGTTATTGTGCTGATAAAAGTTTTCAATTCTCAGATAACATAGAATCAAAATCAGGTCATAAGTTTAAGTCAGAAACAATTTGCTCTGTTTTCTACTGCCCACCTACTAGCTATATATTCTTAGGTAAATGCCTTAATCTCTCACAGCTAGGGTTAACTCATCTGTACCAGAAGGGACATAATATTTACCTTACAGTGCTACAGTGAAAGAAAACAGTGAAATAATGTGAACAGGGCAACTCGACACAGACTAGTAACCGTCTTTGGTTTATAAGCCATCCTCACGAAGCTTACTGTTAGAAAAAATGAAAAAAAAGTAGCAGGTATGTTTCAGTTCATCTAAATCATGATGTGATCATGTGAGCTCTGTATTACTGGAGAGACTATTTACCTCTATACATACCTTCCAAACGTCCAAACGTCCTTTCACTTTTTCCTTAATTTTGGTCCAAGCCGGAAAGAGAAAAATTGCATAGCTAGAAAATGTATGTCTATATAGATGCACTTTAGTAGAGTTGAGGAAAAAATAATGTTAAGTATATCTTACCCCAGTGCCCCCAAACCATTGCAATCATTCCTCACTTCCATTTTTCTAGGTTAAAAAAAACCCACGATGTTAGTCACCATTATTCCAAGACAAAAAGGAAGGTGGTGATGAATCTAAAGATCCAGAGATATAAACATGGCCAGTGTAGGTCTTGAGAAACCAAAGTAAATCATCAAAATATCCACATGTAAGTTTCATGCATCAACCTTTAAGCATTTGAGGATTCAGTTTCTTAATCAGGAAACCATACAGAAAATACGATCTCTGTTTTATAAGATTGTTTTTCATTTCAAACTTCCCATCCTATGGTTTTCATAAATATATTTTCTTATTCTACCCTTATTTGAAGTTAATAAAATCTGATCAGAACTAGGATGAAATTCTATAGAACGCAATAGTGAAAAGCATGAGATAAATATTGAGTAAAAATAAAATTTGATTCCAAAGTCTTGTGGTGCAGCAACTTCTGATATTCATGCCAGGATGATCATGGAAAATTATATCCTGCTATGAGGTAATGAGCTTCAATTTCTAACATTTCAATCATTTAATTTCGCACTTGTAAGGTACTTCAGAAATGATTCCTCACATCATCTATTATGCTTATTACTAGAGAAAAATGGCCCAGAGAGGCAAAGTGATTCTCCTGAACTCACATAGCTTGTCAGGACCAAGCTAGGTTCACTGAGAAAAAAGCCAGATTTCCTGACTCTGGTGCAAAGCCTGTGGGGGAAAAGTATAACAAAACGTGGAAAAGTAAGAAAAATCTGAATTCAAGTCTTACTTTTATTAGCAAATACAATCAGGGAGTTATTATTTAAATTTTAACCCTTAATTGTTTTGTTAGAAAATGACAATAAGAATATCTATCTTAAAGGGATACTCTGAACTTCAGTTATAATAATAATAGTAATAATAATAATAATAATAATAATAGAAAACAAAGGAATACAGACTCTATCTGGAAAACTTTAAAAGCCTAGCAAACATTAGCTACTGGAGTACTCATTACAGCTTCATCCCCAGTAGTTGAAGTTTTGGGTCATAATGATGTCACTGACCAGTGTGAATAAGATAAGGACGAGGCAAGACATGTGGCTTACTTATTATGAATAACGAGTCAGGAAAGGGTCATTTCAAAAAAGTCATTAATTTCATTTTTCCTGCAAATACTGTTTATACAATACTTCTAAATCCACTTTCTCTTGTTAAAAGGAGTTTGTACGTAGGCCAGAAGGATTAGGATGTCCAGGAAGTCATCCTATATTGGATGAAGTCTTTGAAGTCTTTGCTTATATTGTCACACTAGAAAGTCCTTTAACCATTTGTATCACTTAGAAAATGCAAGTATTTTGGGCATGCATGAGAGTGTGTTCATTTTTATGTGGTACTGTGCATTAGAATCTGGAGACTATTTAATTAGGCTGTGCCCTAATTAGGGAACATGATAGACTGAAAAGAAAATTATGTTAGTATCTATTAGACTTGTGAGACATCCTACCTCTTCCTTCAATCAGCTGCCCATATAACTACTTAATCTCTTCAGACCTTGTTTTTATTAAGTACGTGATAGAAAGAATGCCTACCTCAACAGATATGAAAACTAAAAAGGCAAGAAAGCAATCCTCAGTGATCAAAGAAGAGGAAAAAGGAATCTAAAGAGCCTACTGTTCAATGAGGAGATTTTCTTAATCCAATTTAATCTAAGGCTGCTAATGTGAGGAAAATAATCCTAATCCATGACAGGAAACCAAGATGACAAATGAAAATGTTAGCACAAAGAACTCATGGCTGATGGAGGCAACTGGGGTGGGAATCACCAAAAGAACTGCAGATGTAATCATGATAATCTCTATATATCTATGTATAGGATTTAAACTGTTTAAAATGGGTTTTCTAGTATAGTTTAGTAAAGACTGTTCTTTCACAGGGATATATTCTCTCTTCCTATCATGAATGCCACTGTGTGTTTTTTAGTTGAAATTTTAAACTTTTAAATATTTTCAACAATAGATAATTGTACATGCTTATGAGGTGTAGCATATTATTCAGCGCATGATAGTCAATATAGGGTATTCAAATTTTCCATTATAAAAAATTAAATTATCCATCCTAGCAAACATTTAACATCTCCTTCATCACTTACATGGTACAATACTGTTAACTGTAATCATGCTTCCTTATCATAGTGTACCAGCACTTATTCCTGCTATCTAGCTATGTCTTTGTACTGGTTAACCACTCTTTTCCTATGCTCTTTTCTTCTGTCCTATCTAATCTCTGGGAGCCACTACTCTACTCTACTTCGATGAGATCAACTTCTTCAGGTTCCACATGTGAATGAAAGCATGCAATATTTGTCTTTCTGTGACCTTCACATTAAAGACCTCCAGGTCCAACCACTTTGCCACAAATGATAAATTTTATTTTTTTGTTAAAGGCTGAGTAGTATTCCCTTTCGCATACATACCACATTTCTAAATTCATCCATCTGTTGTTGATCAGCACATAGGCTGTTTCCATAGCATCACCATTGTGGATTATGCTGCAATAAACATGCAAGCACATGTTTGACGAACTATTTAACAAACTAATTTCATTTCCTTTGGAATCACAGGAATGTTTTGTTTTTATTTTTGTGAGGACACTCTGCACTGATTTCCTTGTTTATCATTCTCTCTGGTATGTTTATCATTTGTCTTTTAAGATACTGGTGTTTTCAGTTGTCACTTGAGCCTTAGATAAACATGAAGTTTAATTTGGAAGGGAGAAGGGGCAATAAAAACTAAGGGGCAATGTAATCAACTGGTTTAAACATATAGTCTTGATCTTAAAACTAAATAATTCATATATTATGTACCACATTCATTATTCATAGAAATGTGTATTAAGTTTAGTGTTAAGCATTGAGCTGCATACAAAAATTGAGAGATTAACACAGTGCACATTATCAGGGATCTCACAGTCTAGGGGAAAAGAGAGGGAATGAGGAAGATGGTCACCGTGCAGTGCTTCAGGGCCATAGAAACAGGATGTGAGACTGAGGACAAATGCCCAGCAAAGACACATCATAACTCGTTCCAGAAACACACTAAGGTAGTGAACCAGGAGGGTACAGTGTATAGGTGAGGATTTGGGGAAAGCAATGTTCTAGAAAATGATAAGTAGTTTAATGAGCTGTAGAGCTAGGGCCAGGAGGAAAGTTTGCAAAGAAAGAAGTCTCACAAAGTCATTAGGGACAGATCATAAAAGTCCTTTTATGGCATCAAGGATAATTTTACTTTTGGTTTCTGAAGCTAATAGGGGTATTTTGTGATCACTTTTACTTTTTGTTTATAAAATAGCTCAAAGCCAATGGTCTTTGTAGCACTCTACCTGAGTCCATGATCAGATGTTGAAATGTAAGTGAAGGATATATACAACAAGCTAAGAAGGCAAAATATCCATAGTTTGGTTGTTAAGAATACAAAGAATGAAACAAAGACCTGAAGAGAAGAATTACCCAACTCACTTCCTCCTCTGATTCATCAACAAACATTTAAGTATTACAAACTCTCTCAGTTAGTTTTCTCTCATTGCTAAGACAGAATACCTGACACTCAAAATTAAAATCAGTAAGATTTACTTAGACCTCATAGTTTGTAGAGCTTTCAGTCCATAATCGGCTGGCTCCAAAGCAGGGTGGCACAATTCAGAGGGGCAAGAGTTCATGGCAATGGAAGACAGCAAAAACAACAAAAGCAAAAGGGAAAGACAAATCTTTTTCTGTCCCTTATATTGTATGCAGGCTACTCACTCTAGGGTAGGTATAGCACTCAGACCATTAACCTCAGCACTTGACCATGAATCAACCACAGACTCTAAATTGAGCCCCCTCCAGAAAGCCCACTTGCCATGACCACATGAGGCTTCAGGGGGACATCCAGGCACAAACCATAACACTAACTGACATAGGTTACACTACTTTATTTTGTAATACATAGAGTTTGCTCTATAATTATTGTTGAGATGCTATTCTTTGAAGAATAAAACGTATAAAAGTCATTCAATGTGTAATTATTACACCCATTGAAGTTTCCATTTTTTGTACTTTTCCAGTGACTACAAAATTCCTTAACATTCCGTCATTCTTAAATCATCTAACTCTGGAGTAAGTACAAACTATTTTATTTTAAAGATAAGGATGAATATCCTAAAATGTTTTTAATATCCCTTCAAAGTCCAAGTCAAAATCTAGAATTTCTGATTCCTACTCCAGATCTCATCCCTTTGGTCATAAACTCTCATTGCCTTGTTCAGGCACAATACTTCCTACTATATCTATTTTCTATCCTTCCTATACAACCATACAAGATACACTGAATTATCTGTAGAACAAATAATTGAACATACTCCACATCTCTCACCATCAATAATGAAACCAACTAACCAGTTTGAATATCACTTGAAAGCCTGACCCTTTTTCTCTGAATTCTAGTGTCTACAGTTTCCATTATAGTAACAATCTAGCATATTCGGGAATAAAAATTATGGCTTCCTTGCTCACTTCCTTGGCTTTGGGGTAAGGTGAAGAAGTATTGCTGGTATGAAGATTAAACTGTAGTCCTTCATAGACAGAAATAACTATAGAGTGAAATGATTTCAACTATTACTCATAAATAAAATCAGTAAAACATAATTAACTATGAAAGTCCAAAGTCCTGAACTGATGCTATAGTGTAAAGACTTTGATAGATAATATTTCATACTTCAACAAACAATTGTGAAGAGCCCTCCAGCTATCAAATGCTCACATTCATTTTTCACATAAGAATTGCCATCTCTTTCTCTTTTAGCTTAAAGTACTATCCCCAAAGTTAATGCATCAATCCTCAAAATACATGAAAGTGTGTTGTGGTCTTCATATCCACACCAGACAATAATATATAAATATATTATTTATTTTATAATATATTATCCTGTTTTAAGGACTGGTAGAAATAACACCATTTCATAGGCTTACCATTTATATGGTGTTTGTGCCCCATGAACAGCTTCTACATCTGACTGGTGACCTTTATGTTCCTAAGCTTACTAGTCAATAATGCTCTTCTAACAAGTTACACAAGTGTGCATTGGAAACCTTCCATTTACATTCCCTGAAATTCTTATGATAGATTGGATTATGCATGTTCTCCCTCCTGGTGTAGAACTGGGCCACATATCTTGTTGCAAACAATGGAATATAAATTAATGGGATGCAGGTAGAGAGTTAAAATGTGTTTGCATTGTTGAGATTTCCCACAGAAATTACAGTGAACCTTACTGCTCTACACTGGGATCAAGAAGGCAACATGGGAAGCAAACTTCAATTCTATCCCAGCTCAAATTAGAGCTGTTCCCAATGACCAGTAGACCAAGAATGTTGAAAAACAAATTTTGTTTTGTAAGCCATTGAGATGCTGTTTTACAATAGCAAATTTAATTAACATGGACCACATCCCCTGTCTCCTGCTGACAGTCAAAACCATTCATAGGATACCTCTTAGTCTGTCCATGACTGGGTAATAGAAACCCAAAACCAAAGTTAAATGATTATTAAGTTAAATAATTACAAAGTTAAATGATCCTGACTTGGTCACTTAGCAATACTGTAAACTTAGGGAAATCCATTTCAACAGACTTGAATTTCTTATCTGTACTATAGTGCTAAGAATATACTCTCTCAGGAGTTAGGATGAGTGTTAACTGAGATAAATTCTACAAATCAATGAGCACAACTCTTTTTTCAGAATAGTATAGAATCCAAGGACAGATTGTCTGTGTCCAAATCTTGGATTTCACACCATCTGGCTGCGATAGAGGACTTTGTAATGCATTATTTTTACTGCCCACATACATTCTCTCTCTCCTCTGTAGCTTTCTCTGTTAACATTTCTTTCACAATGTGGCCTACTTCTACAGTGGGAAGAGAAGCAAGAATAATCCAAATTATCATCAGACTTTGGGAAAACTAGACGGAGAGTCCTCAGTGCAGACTTATGCAATTTATTATGAGGAAATTATCAAATTGCAATCTTAGAAATATGGAAATTACTAGTCAAATATAGGAGTTGTGGATGAGACATTTATGTCATATGAGTATTAAACCATTTAGAAACTAAAGTTTCTCAAATCAAAGCCACCCATCATTTGTCTCACAATGATTGGTTAAAGGATGAGCACATGACCAAAGTCTGGCCAATTAAAGCTCTTCTCAAGACCTTTTCTAAAGCTACAAAAACAAGATGGTTCCTCTTTTCTTTCAATTGTGTGCTGAATGTGCAATAATAGCACATTGGCTATCAGTGCCAATGTATTAGGGAAACCTATATTAAAGTAAAGCCAACACAGAAGAAATCAGAACAAGACAAAAAATTAATTCCAATTACATTATTTAAACCTCTAAATCCATCCTGGACTGCAGACAAAGACACTAATGAACATTTCAGGGTTGTAAGCCAGTTCATACTCTTTTGCATAGGCCATTTTGAGATGTAGGTCATCATCTGCATAAAAGACAGTGTGTCCCTAGGAAAGCAAGCTAACTACCTTAAATTGAAGTTTCCTAGCATATGAAGTGATAACAAAAATAGTGTTACCTCACCATATTTACATGAGCTGCTGTTGTGGAAAATAAATGAGGGTGTTCCTCACATATAATATGCATCTAATAAAATTTATTGATTATCGCTATCACTGCCACCATCACAGCCTCATTGCACCTGTTAATCTCCATTGTTCCTAAAATTCATTCTTCAATTTTAGAGAAGATGAACTCCTACTGGACATATAGCAGGTTGGGAGTTTCATTTCCCTATATCATTCCGGAAGTTATTGCTACTTTAGACTATGTCTCGTCTTTTTTTCCTGGTATGGAAACTAAAACATGAAATAATACCTGGCACCTATAACTGAAAGACAGAGGTTTAATTTAGATGATGGTTAGAAGGAGATTCAATCCATGGTCAACTGGTTCCAGAGCATGAATCTCATGGTAGAAGGACTTGGTGGAGCAAAGGTTTCAAATCATGGCTGTCAGAAGCAGACGAGAGAAACAGTAGCAGAAAAGAAGGAGCAAGGGTCCAAGACAGTGTCCAAGGACCAACTCCTCTGCCTTACATACACATATCCATGAGTGCATGTTACTAATCTACCAGGCATTTCTTCATCCAATGAAGTTGATATGTCAGGATTAAGTGTCATTGATAGAAGAGAGTGACTGTTGATGTTACGTTTTGTAACTATGGGTTACAAAACCTATGGAAATCTAGTCTTTTTTTTTTTAATTCCTAGATTAACTCAACTTCATCACACAATGACTCAGAAGAAGATGAAAATAACTATTTCATGAGTGGAACTCTCCTGGGGTGGGTGAATCAGTCCAATCGTAAACTTGCTGTCCTGGAAACTCTGCTTACTGCTAAGCACTTGGCTCCCATTGATTTCAAGTAATGAGTCTCTTGAAACATCCTTCCCTACGTTTATAGCACTGCGGTTTTCCCAGGGCTCTGCGATATTCCTAAAATTGAATATATCAATCTTAGGTCAACTTATGAATATTGACTTTGGTGTCAGTTTCTTCCATACAATCTTCTAGAATGTCCTCAAACAATCCTCAAAATATGAGGGCTGGGTTGACTGAGGTCATTAATGTGGCTTGAATCAGAACAAATCCAATTCTCTTGAAAAACGTGATGTTATAGAAAAGTCGTGCGGTGTATTTCCTAGAAGAATAAGAACATTAGCAGAGATAATTCAGCTAATTGTCTACATATTTTCAAGTGGTTATAGGTTCTGTCTTCTAATTGTCATAAAAACCATGATGTATTTGTTCATGTACTTCAAAACACTTCAGAGCCTTTATAAGTGGTTCACAATCCCTTCATTTTATAGATAAGAAAACAGAAATTATCAGTAAAGACTTTTCCCAAGCTAAATCACTGCATAGAGGAAGGAATGAGTGCCTTAGATGATGATGATCCAATCTG